>VYZR01013687.1:8652-19153 GCA_013400675.1 Oxylabes madagascariensis
GGGCACAGTGGGAATGGAAACCCTTATCTTTTTTTGTGCCACCCTGCTTTTGCCTACATTGTTGCTTAATAGGTAAAGACACTGATCTTATAGAAGAAGAGCGCTTAGGTTCCTGCATTTCTTGTGATGAGGAAAATACAGGTATGACCATCGATGCACCCAATGGTCCATAGCTGCCTAAAAGGGCCATTGTCTTGAGCCACTTTCCATTTCAACCAAGTTAATGGTTACTTCAATAATGGTTATCTTCAAAATGGTTATCTTCAATCTAAACAGTTGTTTCCAAAATTACACGCTACATCTTTGAGGGGACAGAGAAAAATAGTGGTTATTAATACTCACCACTGTTGAGTAAAACACGGCTAACACTAGCAGTTGACATTCCAAAGCAAAGGACATGCACTTATTTGGGCTGCCCAGCTTTGGAAAGCAATAACAGACTGTGTGTGAAGGAGTTACTTCCCTTCTTTGCTCATCTTAGCACTTAAGGACCAGGATGAATTTTTAATATGTAAGTTTTTTATCTATTCTTCATAGATTCAGATCTGAGAGACTATGATCTCCTCCTCACTGTGCCTCCAGAGAACTAATTATATTGGTTACAATAATGCCTGTGCTTCTGAAATGAAGACGTAGCAGTGCTCTCCACCTGAGGAACACCCATGAGCCATGTGAAATAGCCCTGAGATGACAGAGGTATCAGTCTACACCTCCTGCAATGACAGACTGAATGTGCCAGAACTGAGACTGCTCTATGTGACTGGATGGCACATGGAGTAATCCTGAAAGTTTTGTGAGTCACAGGAGCTGTACTGTGAGCATCATTTTGAAGCTGTGTTGCTGCAACATTTTATTCTTTTGCAATGCTTGTGTGCTGGCCTGTGCTGTCTGTCCCCTGTTTACATCAGAGCATGACCTGTGACTCAGCTCTGGAAAATCCACTTTTAGAGAAAAACTGAGAGAGCTTTACCACCTAGTTCTTCACAAATGAAAAAGTTTTTATTTCAAGTAGACCTGTTCTATACAGCCAAGGAAAAAGATCTTGAAGATATATGACATGAACCACTGCCTTATTCAATCTTACAAATGCTTCCAGGGAAACCTGAAGTTTAAAAATCAGGTAGCTATTTCATAAATAAAGAAATATGTTAGAAAAATCCTCTAGCAACTTTGGCACATTGGTCTATATGCAACCACTAAGAAACTTCTTCAAATACAAAAATACAGACAGAACTTTGACCCAAGTACCAGAATAATGATGTGTCACAGGTTAAAATTAATAACCAGGCAGAAACACCAAAAAATTGTAATGGTTTAATGTTCACCGAATTTTGTTTGCTAAATTTGTGTAGTGGTCTAAATATTTTTCTTCACTGTGGAATAGGATTATAAGGAAGGCAAACCAGGCTTAACTTAAAGAAAAAAAAGTTAAATTTACTACACACTAGAAANGGCCCGGGAAGGGGGAAGGGACAACGCCCCCCGGCCCGGCCGGTAGCAGCAGGAGCAAGCCCATGAATCGGCTGGATGTAAAAAGCCGGGATTGCCCCGTCCCTGCTGTGATTGCCCCGTCCCTGCCGGCAGTCCCAGGCTCGGGGGCCCAGCTCAGCCCCGCCAGGGCCGCTCTGTCCCGGCCGCCCGGGGTGGGGGACAGTGGGGCCTAAGCCGGGCCCCGCTGCTGCCCAAATGATGTTACCTCATGCCAGGCCAGCAGCGGAAGAGAGCGAGCCTCCCAAAATCCCCTGAATTTAAACCTTGTGTCCCAGAGGTGTACACTTGTGTCCCATTGGCTAACATGCCTGTCAGTTTTTTAAAGAAGATCACTATTTGGTTTCTTACTATTCATGCCAAACCAATACATGATGCAAATGAACAGAGTTTCCTTAGTCACTCAAGAGTCCTCAAGCAGCTAGACTTCTTTCTAGCTTCTGCTACAGTCTGATTTTGCTTCCTAACAATTCCTTCTTTTTCTCAGGCTGAAGTTGTTTATGAAAATACTGCAATATTGAAGGAAAGCATATCAAACTGCTGCAGTGTGTCCAGAAAAAAAGCAAGCCTTGGGTGTGTCTTGATATGGGAGCAGGCAGTCAGGAAGCCCCTTTCTATTCATTAGCTTCTATTGCTTTGCTTATCTCAGGGATGTGCTTTAAATTTCAAGCTATTTTCAAGCTAAATTTCTGTAACCTCCTACATGTTTTCTTTCTCAGTATAAATGCGAGGAGTTAAGTTTTATAACTATGTTTTCTTGCATCAGGCATAGTCTACTTCTGCCATCAATCATATCCATTTACTTTTCCAAAGCTTCTTCCAGTATGAATTTTCACATTTGTGTCTTCTGCATTCACCTCTTTCATTATCCTTTTCTTTTGAATTTAAGCCTTATAAAAGGTGCTAACAACAGAAGGTTATATTTAAGGTGCAGATTGCTATGGGAGAAACAGAAGTGAAACATGCTTTTTTCATATTTTTGCTGCCACTCGGAGCCATTAGAAACACAGCTTAGGATAACAACAAATTTAAGTGATTATCACATGGCAGCTACTTTACCTTTTTTCATGCATACATATATATTTACTCATGTTAGACCTATCTCCAGGTGGGACTTTTTTGTCCATGTAAAATACAAAGGCCAAGATGGTTCAATAATAGTGAGAGGGAATTGTTGTCCAGTCTGTGGCTGAGATGAAGGTAAGGTGCCCTTATAAAGGGAAAATCAGTTTCACGCGCAGCACACCTGAGGGCCGGGGTAAGCAGAATATGGAATGCCTGCTGAAGTGACATTTCGAGCCCTCTTTGTTAAAATAGAGGGTCACTCAGTGACTACTTTGTGGCCAGCATTTTGGTCTACAATGGGTCTGTAGACTCTCTGCTGATGTTGCCCCGGATATTTCAAACACTTCAAATAAATAATTGAAGTTTCATGGCTCCTCTCTTGGCTAACTTCTCCTGTCTTCCTGTGTGAATTTTGCTGGAATCAAGGGTTCACACTGCCTGTCAGGTGATTTCTGTTTTCCTTCTCCAATATTAAAAGAAGGTGTTACGATGCTCAGAAAAACATAGAAGTTTTGTGCTGAGTAGAAACTTCAGGTCATAGTAAAATGTGTACATTAGCTTTCTCATTGCAAACATGAGGAAGATTTGTATTGTCTTGGTTAGAAAAGACAGGTATTTGCTAGGGAGGGCAGGACCTCCCTTTGGAATGGAGAATGCAAACCCCCTCCCTCTGAATTATTAAAACTTGGATATTAAGTCGGCTCTCAGGCAAAGACATGGGGATGGGAATAACAGCTCTTTACTAGTATGTACAACAAGGCAAACAAACAACAACAACTACAGCATTAATGATGAACAGAACCAGGAACCTCGAGGGGCTTTGTTTCACAAAGCCCGGGGCGGTCTGGTCTCAGTGCAGGACTCTGAGGGCACCAAGCTGGAGCGGTGGAAGATCCCGGGCTGNAAAGTCTTCCATAGCTACTCTTCCAGGCCTACAGTAGGACTCTAAATACCTTGCTGAAGAGATTAGCAGCTAACTTCTACCCAGGCATATTCTGCTGCCAGGGAATGCAAATGTGTACATAACTGGCTCTGTGCCCATCTCCTGTAGCAGGCAATTACTGGTGAGTATTAAGTGTTTACTGCCTCTTACCTAAATAACACATGGTTACATTTTTCCTGTTGTTTGTTTGTTTCCAGTATATCCATGGCTGTAGAGTGCTTAAGAATAAGAGCACACATACCATATCGTGGTGTTTTTCTTCTACCTCTCTTGAGTGTTTGAAGTAAACAGTCGCGTTACTGCCATCACCCCAGAGCACCTCAGGAGCATTATGAATATGAGTCGGACTCTCATTCTGCTATCTGACAAGATGGAATTTTTGCAACAACTCAGCAGAAAAACACCAACTGTGCCTATTCAGCTGGACTGCTCAGTGTGTCAGTAAGGCAGAGCCAAGGTTTCACTCTGACCTTACAGAACTGCTTCAGTGGGGAATACAAGTGAAAACCAGGCTCTTGTATGCAGGTTGTGCATTTATTTTCAGATTCATTAAACCAAGCTCTAGTAATTCAAAGGTTTAAATGTGATTCTTTCCTTCTATTGGCAAACAATCCTGTTGTATCTAATTAGTTAATTATGTGCACGGTCTGACTGGTGCTTAAGTGTGTGTTGTTGGTGGGACAATGACACTGCTAATAAGTGATAATGCATTAATTTAACTGGAAAGACCTGAAGTGAGAGGGCTGTGACATGACCTGCCAGAGCCTTGAAGTGGTAAATGACAGTTTTGCTGATGGGACTAAATGAGCAGTATTATACTAATTCCTTTTCATTATGAGCTTTTAAACCAGATTTTAAGTGGATGACCATAAGTAAGTTCATGCAACCTGCTGAAGCCTGAATGTCCAACATTTCCAGACTTGAATTTTTTCAGTATAGGTGAAGTTCTTTTGTTTTAGGTTACTTTCAGTGTTTCTATTGTCAACAGTTTATTCATCAGCCTGACTGTGCTAAATCAATTCAGGTCTAAATTAAAAAGTGTCACTCTTATTGTTTGAGACAAGCTAGCCTAGTGATTACTACAGTGAGAAAAGAAAATAATTTTCTTCTATGTAATAATTCACTGACATTATGTTCCACACTGTTAGGGAAAGATCAATGAAAAAACAATTAATTCAAAAAGCCAATATTCTTTTTTGGAAACTGACTTTCCACAAAAATATTTTACTGTTGGCAAGATATTTTCTGCTGAAAGGTTTTTGTTTTATAATTTAAATACAAAAAGCCACAGGAACAAAGCCAGAGTTCAACACATAAAACCTGAGCAAAATTTTTCATTCTCCATAGTTTTAATGGAATAAAGAACTTCGAGAAATGATGACTACATTAAAACATTCAGACAAGATATTATTCCCTTGACAGGCCCCCTGCTCCCATCACTTAATGGATGCTTTGACTAGCCCTGCTTTTGAGGAGCTTTTTGACCAAATTGAAGGGGAAAAGAATAAAAAAAAGAAGGAATATCTGTATTCCTCACAGATATATACTTGTTATGTACTGCAATTTGTAAACCTTTTATTTAGTGTCCATTTTATGTATATCTTTGGCTCCTATTTTCTCAATCTGCAGATAAAAAGCTAAATAAGCCACAAGCACCAGAAATTTTGGACAACTCTTCGTAAGACACATGCTTGCTTTTAGTAGGACAGTAAAGTCTGTCTGTGGGAGACACGACTTCTCTCCACAAAATGTAACACTCTAAAGTTGTGTAAAAGTTGTGTTTTGGAGAGCAGAAAAAAAGGTAAAGAACGAAAATTCTTACAGTAATTTTGCTTGGGTATATCTTTTAGAGATTACTCCCTGGGAAAACATACCATCTATACAATCTGTCAAGAGGTGATAACCTCTTCTTACCTATCCTAAGAAAGTCTCCATATATTAATTTTGTATTTAGACTGTCTAGTAGGTTAAAACTAGAAACCGGGCGGAAACACTAAAAATTGTAATGGTTTAATGTTCACCGAATTTTGTTTGCTAAATTTAGTGTAGTGGTCTAAATATTTTTCTCACTGTGGAATAGGATTATAAGGAAGGCAAACCAGGCTTAACTTAAAGAAAAAAAAAAAAAGTTAGATTTATTAACACACACTAGAAAAGGGAACAAAATTGAAACCTTTCAAAAGCACTCCCCTCCCCCTACCAACAGTTCACTTTCCCACAAACAACGTAAAGAGACAGAACTCAGAACTCTAGATCAGTACCACTTATGAAACAGTATTTCATTCAGTCTTTGAGAGATTCTCCTATCGTTATGGTAACATTCCACAAGAGACGCAGTCTGTTTGTGGCTTCTAGCTCTCACCAAAGCAGCCCACCCGGGAACCTGCAATTGCGGCCTCCCAGTCAGTAGCTTTTCCCATGACTACATATGGGCCGTGGATTTATACTGGGGTTTCACCTTTTAAAGATGCATATCTCCACAAGCAAAGGATTTCTCATCTTAAGAAAACAAAATATCTTCTCACTTCTTCACTGGTGCTAAGACTTCTTCTCATTCCACTCTGTTCAAACATCTCATAGGATCACTAGATTACAGTTTTAATTCAACATTCACTCAGTAAATCAGATAGTTTTGCTTAATCTACTAAATCATCTCTCCAATTCACAGTCTACGATTTAAAGAAATACTTTAGCATGTTTATATTACAGTCTGTTACCACAAACCAAAGGAGATTTTCAGTCTAGAAGTAAGGCAGCTTGTCATCTCTTCCACTTAAGAAGTCACTATTCTTTTACTGACGTTGATGTCTTCATATTGTCCCTTTACATACCTCCAATTTGGCCTTTCCTCAGTCTTTGAGAAGGGTTAGAGTTTTAAAAAGTCTCAGTCTGTGTCAGGAAAGAGTTAACATTTCTTGCCCGGGCCTGCAGACGATCATGAGGTCTCTGCCGGGCGGCAGCTTTGAAAATCTCAGAGCCATGCCGGTGGAGAAAAGCTCAGGAAAAGCAGCAGCCAAGATCCAAGCCGTTGAGTAGAATGATGGAGGCTTTCACCATCCACCCCTGGGTCTCATCTGGGGGTGGCTCGAACTCGGAGATGCTCCCAGGGGCCCGGGAAGGGGGAAGGGACAACTCCCCCCGGCCCGGCCGGTAGCAGCAGGAGCAAGCCCAAGGATCGGCTGGATGTAAAAAGCCGTGATTGCCCTGTCCTTGCTGTGATTGCCCCGTCCCTGCCGGCAGTCCCGGGCTCGGGGGCCCGGCTTAGCTCTGCCAGGGCCGCCCCGTCCCGGCCGCCCGGGGTGGGGGACAGTGGGGCCTAAGCCGGGCCCCGCTGCTGCCCAAACAATGCTACTTCATGCCAGGCCAGCACTGGTAGAGTGAGCCTCCCAAAATTCCCTGAATTTAAACCTTGTGTCCCAGAGGTGTACACTTGTGTCCCATTACCTAACATGCCTGTCAGTTTTTTAAAGATCACTAATTAGTTTTTTTACCATTCATGCCAAACTAATACCAATTGATGGGATTGTTTTCACCTTCAGTAGCATGAATCTTAATCAATGATGTACAGAGCTCTCTGCTCTCCAACCTGCCAGCAGCAGGGAGGAAGTGTAGCTTTTGTCCGGGCGTTGCCTCCGTCATGTTTCATTCACAGGCTTAGACACCTTTGAATGTAAAATATGGTTCAGACAGTTGATAAATGAGTACTCTGGGAAGGCTTGTTTGGCAAGATGAACAATGGAGTAACAATTGCCCCAAAAATTATCCCTGGCTGACACTTTGCTTTATTGTTGTTGTCTGGACATTCCTTGGAGAATCAAGAAAGTGCCAAAAAGACCATTTTTTTTTTCAGAATGAGAACTAGCCAATCTGAACAAATTCTTAGCATCAGCAGCAACCAGCTAATTAATTTGTACAATAACCATTGCTAGTGTGTACAAATGAAGGTGCTTACTGTACATAACCAAGGTGGTCATCTAATACTCACTGTGCTTGGCTTGTTCATAACCACTACCACAGATCCACCTTTAAAAATTGAGGAATTCACCATAGCAACAGAGATGTCTCACCAGGTTTTGCCATGATCACAAGGTTTTCTGTTTTTTGTACTTCTCATTGGCCGGTAGGAACAGAGGAGTGAATACAATGGAGCCCTGGATTCTGGTTAGTCCAGAGAAAAACAAGAAATGAAAAACAAGAATGAGAAGCGCAAGGTCTGAAGGTATAGGAATCATGGCTCTTCTCTATTTAAAGGAGACTGATTTTCTTCATAAAGGCTATTCCAGCTTCAGTACAGCTTGATGCACAAGCCCAGACCCTGGCTGTCAGACAGCAATGCTGGAGCTTCTGACCTGAAGTTTGTTTCAGGATTCGGGGTTTGAAAATGGGGCATTGTGTGAGAGTGCTGCAGATACAGGAATGGGGGTAGAAAATGGGTAGGGTGGAGCCAGGAGAATGAGAAACCTTGTTAGAACTTGTCCCCAGGCTGCACTGATGAAGCTGCTTCTTGCTTAAGCCTCACGAAAGACACATCACAATGCATCTTAATATTTAGAAATCTTGCTGCATAAGTAATAATGACGCAGTGCTTTGAAAGATACACACTGTTTTGCTTAAAATTAGAAAATGGTGATTAGAGGCTTGGGATTAGATGCTTCATCCTTTTGTAAATTTCTCCACAGTTGTTTACACTGCAGCCAGGGTGTGGGAAGGAAAGTACACACAAATTAGGTGTAAGACACCCAGTGCAGTGTGCTGGGAGCCTACATCCTGTTTTTTAAAGTGTCTAGGCATTTGGGAACTTAAATCTAGACCTTTCAACATTTCTGAAGATTTTATACTCTGTCTGGCAGTAGTATGGTTTGTGAACCTATTTAGGTAAATTAATTGCAAATTCCTTGACTGACTATTTATATATCTTTTTTTTTCTCACTCTCTTCTCCACCCACTCTTCCATTAAAAATAGTGCAGTAGAGTTGACAAAATCAACTTTGGGTGTAGTGGGAATCATATGCAAACTGAGGAAATAAATTAAGACAGTCATGGTCAGATGTTTTGATAAGGCTTTCCATGCTGAATGATTAGAGACTATTAAACACAATGCTTCATTTTATTGGCTATCCTTTGTTTAACCTCACCTAAATCTGTAGTGGCAGTGTTTGGGGACTGCTCTTTCATTGTATTTGATTCGGCATGAAATCGATAACAGCAAAATATATTTTAAAGAAAATGCTAAACTCTGATTATGGCTGGTTTGACTGACACTGATGAATACCATTCATACAGCATGGTTCTGCCTGGCCTGATATTAGCCTAAGAACATTAGACAAAAACCTGTTAGAATGCTAAAATATATTTTAAAGCTACTAAGTTGAACCTCTTATGTGCATACAAATACATCCACTTCGCATCACCATCATCTGTAGCTACTGCTCCATTTGCCAAGGTAATTTGTTCATTTATACCTGGTTTGTGCAGCTTCAACCCATAATTTTTGCAAGGTATTGTAGCTACTGTATAAGAATGACACGAAGTGGAATCAGTTTGCCTGGAAGACACTGCTTTGCTTGGACCATGCTGTACTCAGTGTTCTCCTCTGAATAACTAGACATCATCTCTCTTGTGAAGACTTTTGTCAGGCTCTAGATGACTAACCCTTCTTCACAGCCAGGACATGCATCAGAAGGACCCTCCAACCATTACTTCACATTGTTTCTGAATGGATTAATACCCAAAGAATGGAAATTGGGTGACTCTGGAGTCAAGTGAGGAAAGCTGGTAGTGATTCATGAAGCTGATAAAATTCAGATTTCCTCAGTCTGGAGAGAAATTCAGCTGACTAATGAGTCAAAGACAGTTGTGTCCAAAATGTCATTTCTTAACTGTATTTATTGCTTATGGGGGAAAGTACACCTTAAGCTCTAGAGGCTGTGTAAACAATGCAAACTTCCTTGCATGAGAGAAACAGAATGCTGCTTTCTATCCACCTGCACTTTTCTCACTGGGATATATAGACAATGGAGGTAAATATGAGAGTAATATTAAATATGTTCACCCATTCTGTTAATGACTTGGTTGCTGACATAAAAGACCTCCCTGTTACTTCTTCATGGTTCCATTATGATCTGCTTGAGAAAAAAATGGCTGTTCACAAAACTTTATTTAAAAATACATTTTCAATATACCAGCATGTCTCACCCCAGTCTCGTAGATGAAATTATTCCTCAGTCAGGAGTATCATGAGTGTTTCTGGTTTTGTAGTTTTTTTTCTAAATCTGTGCAGCTCCAGATGCAGTGAGTTGTAGTAACCAACCAGAGCATGAATCATGGTAGCAAGGCTCTGGTCCAAGAGGAAATAACACAGAGTTTTTGGCTTAAAGCAGGAGGGAGACATTTCTTGCCACCGTTCTATTGATGTGCACCTGTGCAGTAGCTGGCTTGACATACTGTATTGGTTTGGCATGAATGGTAAAAAAAAACAATTAGTGATCTTCTTTAAAAAACTGACAGGCATGTTAGGTAATGGGATACAAATGTACCCCTCTGGGACACAAGGTTTAAATTCAGGGAATTTTGGGAGGCTCACTCTACCGGTGCTGGCCTGGCATGAAGTAGCATTGTTTGGGCAGCAGCGGGGCCCGGCTTAGGCCCCACTGTCCCCCACCCCGGGCGGCCGGGACGGGGCGGCCCTGGCAGAGCTAAGCCGGGCCCCCGAGCCCGGGACTGCCGGCAGGGACGGGGCAATCACAGCAAGGACAGGGCAATCACGGCTTTTTACATCCAGCCGATCCTTGGGCTTGCTCCTGCTGCTACCGGCCGGGCCGGGGGGAGTTGTCCCTTCCCCCTTCCCGGGCCCCTGGGAGCATCTCCGAGTTCGAGCCACCCCCAGATGAGACCCAGGGGTGGATGGTGAAAGCCTCCATCATTCTACTCAACGGCTTGGATCTTGGCTGCTGCTTTTCCTGAGCTTTTCTCCACCGGCATGGCTCTGAGATTTTCAAAGCTGCC
>VYZR01013742.1:0-18460 GCA_013400675.1 Oxylabes madagascariensis
TCGTGTCCCCCCCCCCCCAACTCCTTGCTCTAGTACCGTTTCCATTCTGAATTTGGTCAAATATTGGGATGGATGGTCTGTCTACAAACTCCTCTGTGTAGTTCACAAGCGCCTCTCGCACAACTTCGTACCCGGTCAGCACCACAACCTTCTGGAACCCAAAGTGGAGGGTGAAGATGGGGCCGTATTTTTCTGCAAGCTGAAAAAAGAGGCGAGCTGTGACGGTGAGGAAGGGAGGGAGCATGCAGGGAACAGCACCTCTTGCTGTCTGAAAGGACATTTTCCATCCTGGCATCCTGCAGGGAATGGCTGCAGAGCCACTAGCTGCAGAAGGGCACCTGTGAGCCAGAGCTCATCACGGTCAAACACATTTTGTACAGATGTATGGAATTCAGGCTTCTTGCCATGAAGGAGCCCCCACCCCCATCAGTGTATCACTAATCTGGTTTTGCTGTTAAGGAGAAAATAAATAAAAAACCCATCTAAAACACTGGATCTCAAATTGCAGCTGAAGTTGGCAAACTGAAGAAAGACCAAAAAACAGAAGATAGTTCAGTGCAAATAATGATGCTATCACAGAGGAACGCTTCGGTCTGATGCTCCTGATGTATTAAAGCAATTGTGCATCCTGCTACTAGACCAGAGGAGCAGTGTCTCTCTCACAGGACAAAGGGGACACCCACCAGTGCCCACCCAACAAACCCCAGTCGGTGCCAGCTGCGCAGTGCAAACAGCATTTTCTGCTCTCTGTGGGGTGAGATGGAGGGATGACCCCTCTGGAGTAATCCCAAAGCAAAGGCAAACACAGGCAATGCCCAGCACAGCCTAACAAGGGACAAAAGCACGCGGAGGTAACTCCAAAGCGCCGTTCAGAGGCTGCAGCAGCGTCTGCCCAGCCCTGCTGGGTAAACTGACCCCAACCCTGACATCGCCCGTAACAGCCCCAGGTGCTGGGGCCTCACCCCATGGCAGCCCCAGCGGCTCTCCCGCGGCACAGCCCGTGTTTGCTGAGCACTGGTGTCACGGGAGCCGTGGACACCTGGCTGTGAACCCCCTGTGAGCCTGTTTGCTGACTGTCTCTGTGACCCCAGCGTGGGTCAGCCCGAGGGAGCCATCCCCGAGTGCCCGGCAGCGCCAGGAGCAGCCTCGTCCTGCGCGCACGGACAGCTCGCCGCCATCAGCGGGGTAAGTTGTCTTAATTACAGGTTAGTGGGAGAGCTCACGGGTTATTCACTCTGGTTCCTCAGCACAGCTTTCCCATCCCTCCCTTGCACTGCCCTCTAGACTTTAATTCAATTCCCATTCATCCAGAGGGAAAGGGGTTTTGCAATGGAGCGTCTGGATTCGGCCCTCTCCGCGGCAGATTTGGGGTCACTGCCTTGTGGAACTCCTCAGATCTCCGGGGCATAGGGGAGGGAAGCAATTTAATTCATGTTAGTTATATCCTAATTTTTTAAAAGATTTCTAGGTGTCCAAGCTGTCAAATTAATATTTCAAATCCCACAAGCGTTACAGACTTCATGTACATCATCACAATTACATGAAGAAATCCCATATTACCCAGAGGTCTTTTTTAAATGGTTGATTGCTCCTAAATTACATTGCATCAACACAGACATTGACTAGAAGAAGCCCAGAAAGATATTATAAAGCAATTTTCACACCTTTACAATTTAGTTTGAATTAAAAAAGACAAAAAGTTCTCACTGATACATCCCAGGCAGCTTTAAAATCTATGAGGGTCCGGGTTAGGGTTCTTTTGTCCTACCTTCATTAGTGATTTATCTTGCCTTCTAAGATCCACCAAGTGCAGGTTACCAATGATCGGAAGAGGAGTTGGACCAGGAGGTAATTTAAACCCTGAATTTTTATAGCCAGCTGAAAAATAGACTACAGCTAATAATACTGCTGCACACAGCAGACAAACTAATGTAGGATCAGAGAGAAATGAAATTAAAAAAGACATATTTTTTTTTTTAGAAATAATCTGGCTTTTGGGGCTAGAAGCAATAAAAATGCAGTGGCACTGTTCAGTTTCTGCCAGCTGGCTTTCTGTTTGCTCTCTGCAATTGCTACAAGCACTCAATTCTTATTAAGGTTTGTAGAGTACCTAAATAAATACTGCATACTCCACCCTCTTTAAACACCTCAGAGAATGTGGTCTAAGCAGTTTGCAAAGCCTGTCCAGAAGTAAAGAGAGTTTCAAATTACAAACCCATGCATGTGTGTGCAAGAACATATACATGGGAAAAGGTGCTTGGCATTCCTCTGTAACCTCCTCCTCCCGAGACCTCAAGGTCCTTCATTAGCAGTACTATGACCCTCCAAGCACTCTGCTGACACGGGGAAATAAAAAGGCTCTTGGAATCCTATTAGAACCTCCAGATTCAGGTTTAGGTAGGATTTGAGATCTCCGTGTTGCTAGAGAGAAAGATCAGTATTGTTACAGGAGACTTTGGTTTTCTTGATGTCAAGTGGAGATCAAAGGTTGTTAATAATGGTGAAGCCCAACGATCCCTGGGGGGTTGTAGCCCATAAACTTCTTCATAAAGTCAGCTCTGAACTGCCCGGGAGGGATGTGATTTCAGACTTTGTGTCTGAGGTAGAAGACATGTAATAGCTAGCTACGGAAAATTAGCTTGGATCAAGTGATCATGAGTGGATTCATGAGTGCAATGGAAAGACGAAATTAGGTTTGAAACTTGTGGGAGGACTTCATTTTTGCAAGAGCAGCTCCTAAGGCATAGAGGGAAAAAGTTAATGAAGTTAATGAAGCCAGCTGACCTAGCAGGCTCCAGAAGGGGAGCAAGACAGGAGAATGGAATGATTTTAAGTCAAACACACTAAACACCTGGAGCTTGCATCCCTCATAAAGGCTTAAGCCTTGTAGAAAATAATTGAGGTCTCCCTGGTTGAATAGTGGTTTTCAGGAGGCAGTTTGGCATAACCAGCCAAAGGAATAAGATCATTCAGGGAAGAAAGGGCTATCTTACATGATGAGGAAGCACAAGGCTAAAGGTACATTTGTCCAAAGGTTAGATGATATAGAGGCCATTATTCAGCAAATATGGGCCCTCAGCCTTGCAGATGCAAAGAGGGCAAGGAAGGAGGTGGGTCTGATCCAGAGTGGGGCATGGTCAGCAGGGTCCCGGAGCGAACGGCTGCTGGGCACTCACCGGAGCTGCCTGTGTGGTGTGGAGATGTTGCAGCACAACAGCCACCCAGAAGCAGAAGCAGGAAGTGTGTCGCAACATTTCTGTGACTTATTTTTTTATTAGTTTCCAAGAAACGGGCTGGAGGCAATGGTTTCCCCCAGAGCATGCCTAGGATGACTCAGCCCTGCCTGCTCCATGAGCTAAGAGGCAGTGGGGCTGTAAAGACAGGCAGCAAGGATCACAGCTGGCACAGGATGCAGAACGTGGGCACTGCGATGGGAACTTGCAATGGCACATGCCCTGTGCCTGGGCAAAATGTTTGTTCCTGCAGGGTTTTCTTGGACCAGCAGCACCCTGCGGGGCAAAAGTTACGTATTGCTGCTGCTCTCCTGGTATTTCATCCTTGCCCTGGGAGCCTTCGGAACTCATAAAAAGGCCTTTCAGAAAGAGACTTAAATTATCTCTGAAAAGCCAGGGGGAGTGTATTGTGTTGTTTTTTCAAGCCAGGCTCTGAGTGCAATGCATTAAAATGACAAAGGTAAGTAAAAGTCTTGCGATGACAAGAAATTCCTGTCTCACTAATGTGTCTGGTACGTGTTTCGCTCCGGAGCCGCGCTGCTACGTGCTGCCCTGCCTGAGCACACAGAGCCGAGCACGAAACACCTGCCAGGCACTGACACTGCTCTGGGAGCATTCCTGGGGCAGCCAGGCCCCTCGGGGTGCTCGTGGCCCGGTGGTCCTCCATCCCCCGTGCCCACCTGGCATTCTGCCACCGCTTGTGACCCAGGTGGTACTGATGATGAAGTGGAGCATTTGGCCACATAAAGACAACCACACCACTGCCAGTCAGCCAGCCTGGGCCACTAAAACACCAGCCCTGCATCCTTTAACTTAAATGCCCCCAAATCCCTGCACCTTCCCTGCTGGTCCCATCATTGACCAGCAGTGCATCCCAGAATGCAGCCTCGGATAGCTCCTGCTGGCTTTTACTGTGATGGACTCCTTGTAAACAAGGGCAAGAGACACAGGAGCCACTGAAAGGGGCCACATCAGAGAACCATGTCCTGCCTCACTCAGCAGTTGTGATTTTCTGGAGTTAGAAGTCCAGCTATTTCCTTTGGGGTGTTTGTGGCTGTGAGTATTGCTCACTCTTTGTGCTGCTGAACGTGACCTGGCTGCAGGCTGCCCACAGGTCCCTGTGCTCACCTCTCTCGTGCTGGGTATTGGAGGTGGTGCAGCCCAGCCCAGCTTTATCAGTTTGACCTGAAATCAACTTCATACTGTCACACCAGATAGACCCACAGCAGCAGAACAAAATATTTAATGATTAAGTAGGTGATAAGGTCAGGCTGGCAATAGACTGCAAATAGAGCAACAGCAAAACAAACACAAGCAAGCGCAGCAGCAGAGGCTTCCTTGTCACAGAGCTTGCTGAGCACTCCCTGAGCTGTGCCCAGGAGCTGGGCCCATGGTACAGCCCCCAAGTGCAACAAGTAGAAGGTGCAGAATCACTATTAGAGTGCTGCCTTTACTTGTGTGAACTAAAGCTAGTGAGGAGAGTCAGTGTCTTAGCCAGAGGCCGCTGTACTTTGTCATCCCTTCATATTCTTTCTCCTTTCTTTCCTTCCATTTGCAGCACAGCTGAGCTTTAGATGACAGTAACTTTAGTTTTATGTTGTAGGTTTACCGTAACTGCCCCATTTTCAGTCGAATGGACAATACTGTCCCTATTCATCACAACATACCTGGTGATTGAGACTGAAGTTTGGAATTAGGAACTTGTGGATGATGGCTCACCCTGCAGTCAGTGCAGAGAGTGAGAAATGACAACCTCATGGCAGCTGATTCATCCCCTGGAGGATCCTTTCTCTCTGTGAAGGGTAGGGAAGATCCACAGAGCAAGTGCAGCTGCTGAGGTGCAAGTGGAGCAGGGGCTGAGCCTCTCCCAGCTCTGGTGGAGCGTGGCAGTCCTGCTGCCCAGCCCCAGCTCCACTGCCGCAGGCTTGTATCGCTTCAGCAACGCTGATTCAGACACTCTTCCCTTGCCATGGCTGCTCATTTTCTGCCATTTAGGGATCTAAGATGGCCCAGTGAGGGATTGGACAAGTGCCAGAGCCAGCATGAAGCCAGGAGAGGTGAGGGAGTGGTAGAAATGCCTTTCTTAGCAGAAGCGGAAAGCTGCTCAATTGGCCCCATCATAAACGGGCTGTTCAGCATGAAGTGCCTGGTGTGAGTTGGAAAGAACCCACTTCCCAAACCACTTAGATGTTTTCTGATAACTGTCCCGTCCCTGGGTCTTGGCATCAGCCCATGTTACACCCCTGTGTCTGGGACTCTGTAATAAAGATAAGGCAGGTTGTATCGCACAATGGAAGCTCAGTCTGGGGCTCAGCTGAACAACCATCCTGAGGAGATTTCCAGATCCTTTGAGTGTCTCTTGTCTCCAGCTGGGCCATTGATACTCAGCTCTGCTATAGGGCTTGGACTTTGGGCTGAGAAATTCCCCAAAGAGGCTCTCAGGGCAGAGCTCTGATGGGTTACATCTACAGAGGAGGTCTGAAGGCATTTCACTCTTTCAAACTGTACTGAAAACAGCATCTCTGATGTGCTGTTTCAGGAATGAATCACAGTTTCTGAGAGCAGAACTCAGAGCTGTCTGAAGGGTTTGCATTATGCAGACATTGAAAAAGCTGTTGGAGAGAATGGCATGAATGAGAGAAAATAACAGTGCCCGGTATATTCCTTCCCCTAAAGCTCGGGGACAGCTTTTCCCCACTGTAGCTAGATTTGCCTTAAAGCTTGAAGTGTTCACTACTCTAACGCTGTCTTGTTTGATCATTCACAGGGCACAGCACAAACCAGGTGAGGCATGGGAGTCAAGGTAAAGCCGACATCAGCAGTGAGATCCAGGTCTGACTTATCCACTCCTGGAGGGGGTTGGAAAACAAATTTGCGGAGCAAGCCCGAAAAGAAGAGGAACAGCTCCATTTTGGCCAGTCCTTCACCAAGGCAAGCCCTTCGTCCTGAAAACAACCAGGGAGAAGTTAATGATCAGCACTGTAACTGTTAAGTGTTGATGTCTGAGACCTTCTCAACTGGAGGTACAGTGTGGAGGAGCAGGCTGCTGAGGTAAGAAATTTTCCCTTCCTTTTCTCTGTATATTAGAGGTGCCACTGATTTGGTCTCAAACTACACAGAAGTCTGTAGATATATGAAATTGTTTAGTGACTGTGAGTAAATCCGTGTCTCCCATCTCTCCCAAAGAAGAGGTGGTTACCTACAGGTGGATAGGAGAAATGACCAGAAATCCCTTACCCTCTGTTCTGTGTCCCTGGCTTCCCTGAAATCAGGGGGAACTGCTGTTAGCCTTGTACCCACACCCCTCTTACCTATGGAGAATGGAATAAATGCTTCTCTCCTAACGAAGTTCCCATTGGCATCCAGGAAATGGGAAGGATTGAACTGATCTGGGGTTTTCCAGTGTGACTCGTCATTTAGAGCGGAGGTCAGCAGTGGGATAATCTCAGTACCCTGAAAGGGATCAAAGAAACTCATGGAAGAGGAGCTCACACCCTTACTTGAGCCAGACTTGTTATTTTTCCTAATGTGAAGAGGCAAATAACATGTCAAATAGAACTGGGGCATGTTTCTCTGCCCCATCATGGCTCTGTCTGTTTTCAGTAACTGCTGTTTTATTTTTTGGACTACAAAACATTCCTTTCTTACAGAGTCAGATCTTTCAACAAAGGTGCTAGGGTAGAGGTCCCACTTTTGACATAACAGATTCAAACCAGTGTGATTTAATTACATGTCTGGTTAATCATGATTCAAACAACTGTACCAGACCACAATCTATTGTATGTTTATAATAATTATCCTGGATGCAAAACAAAGGGTCACAGCACAGATTAAACCATGTACTGTGTCTTTGGTTATTTATGTGTTTCTTCATCTGCTTTTAAGAAAGCTGTGAGGAATCTGTGCAGCATAAGCTGCCAGCCTCAGAGCTCACCTTAGGAATCACATAGCCTCGGAAATTCACATCTCTGGGCGTGGATCGTGATACGCCCATGGGGGCAATATTGGCAAACCTTTGTATTTCATGTATTACTGCTTCTGTATAAGGCATTTTTTTCCGGTCCTCCAGCTTAGGCAGCTCTCCTGGTTCAATGACACGGTTCATTTCTTCCTGAATCTTTCCTTGGAGGGAGGAAAGGATTAAGAAGCTGAGAACAATCTCATCTTGCAACTGAAATGGCTACCAGTTTGGCAGAGATGAAGAAAAGGGAAAACTGTAAATATCTGGGAAGGGCAGAAGTGGGTAAGTCAGGGCATGGTGTGGCTCTTTCAGGTTTGTTGTTGAGCTACAGCAGCTTGAATGGAGTCACTGCAGTCCATCTCATGCCTGACTCTCACTACACACCTTTGTTACCCCATAACCTTCGACAGAAACCAGATCAGAATCAGCTCCCGAGGAGACCTTTAGTGACGTAAGCCCATAGCCTGCAGGTGATGGGGGAGCTTTACTGTGACTGTAGGCTGCCCCTGAGCCTCTCCCACTTGGCTGAGCTGGTTTATTGCAATCCAGCTGAATAAAATTCCTTTGTAAAGTCAATGGTTGTTATCTCTCTCAGAGCACTCAGAATAATAACTCTAGGCAACACTGAATGAGTTCCACTCCCTTCCACAACCAAAGCCTTAGGCGTGCAACAAAAAATTGTACAAGAGACTTGTCCTCCTTACTCTGAATTTCTGGGTATTTCATCATCAGAAGCAGCCCCCAGCGCACTGTTGTGGATGAAGTCTCAGTCCCACCAACAAAGAGGTCCAGGGTTGAAAACATCAGGTTTCCATTGCTGAATGCAGCGTGTTGTTTCTTTGACTCCTTCAAAACATGTGGGTAATACAGCAAGTGACCCATATGTGATACCCATATGTGTTGCCACCATTTTAATCTGCATTTTAGCTTTCTGTGACTTATATGTGCTGGAGAACTAAACATTTCACCTCCTAGCATTAGGGCCTATGCTGTGTGGAATTTGCCTGGTCCCAAGCATATTTGTAATCCTCAGGTCTAGGTATTAGAAATCCACAGTTTATCACTGTACCATTCTTGCAGGAAGGTTTGGGATGATCTCTTCCTTATGTTTGCTGAGTGGTAACTTATTTGACCCTCGTGGGACACCTTGACAACTAAGTCCCTTTAACCAGTAGTTCCAGTGGGGCCATGAGCAAATACAGCTCACTGCGAGTATGAGCTTTGATATATTCTGCTTGCTGCAGTTCTTCTGTTTCCACTCACTCCCAGTCCCTGACAGATGGCCAGTCCTAAGAATAAGTCAGAGCTAAGGGACTCAGCTTTAAAGTACCTGTTTTTGCTTCACCAGAAAGGCATCAACAAAGCCTGTTAAGTCATTTTCGTTAAGCTCCTCTTTGTGTTCCTGGAAGAGCTTCTGGAGAAAAGCCTTCAATACACTGATATTTTGTAGCACAGTCTTGGAAGCTCCAGACAGAAATCCAAGGGATGGGTAGAAGTTATATAACTGCAGAGCAAGAGAGGTCTTAATGTTAATTGGCATTTCTGAACACATACTGGTATCTCAAATCACACTGCTGGTCCCTTGTCCTATGCCCTGACATTGGAGGCTGTAATTCCTCCCCCTTCTACAGTCCAAGGAGCTCTGGATTCCTGCAGAATTAGAGTATTCTTTCTGTGATTCAAGGAGGCAGGTTTGGCATTGTGCTTCTGCTCTTCAAAGAGGGTGAAGTTGTTCCTTTTGTGGAGACTTTGGAATTTTTTCTTTTACTAATAAGCTTCACTGACTAAATGCAGGAGCCTGGCAATCTGTGCACTGCAGATACAGAACCACAGATGTGTTCTGTACAGGCTGACTGAATGATAATGTTCTTGTTCTCAAGAAGAAAGATGTAGAAGGCCAGGAGAACAAACACAGGAAACCAGATATCCCCAAAAAACTAACAGCTAAAACATAGAATTAAGCTCTTACCTGCACCATAGGGGAGCCCAACAGCTTAATATTTTGATTTATCAGCTTCAGTAAAGTTAGAAATACTGGATCATCATATTCAAACCTCTCTCCAAACAATATAGAGCAGATGACATTGGATACAGCATTGTTGAGTATCATTTTCGTATCAAATGGTTTCCCTGTATTTCAAGCAATGAAAACAAATGACAAAGTGACTATGCTTGTTTCAGTCTGGTTTCCTATGGAAATGTAGTCCTGAGCTCCCAAAGAAAACTCATTCCACACCCAGAATTCATAGCAGGGAACTCTGTTTCAGTGTTTTAAGGCCTTGGTTCAATAACCTACTGTATGCTGAACTTTAACCATGAGATACTATTTGCTGAGAGTTAAACTTTCATTAATCTTTATTGTTCTGCTAGACCTGTTCTCTGTCTCTGGATGAAAGACTTGACACTCACCATGATAGGATTCAAAATATTTGATAAGGGAATTTACTTCCTCCAGGATTCGGGTCTCAACGGTTCTCTTTCCCATTCCGAAGTCTCGCAGTGTGGACAAGGTAAATCTTCTTGTGGTTTTCCATAGCTCTCCGTGGCTGAATGCTATGCCTAAAGTAAAGGTATAACATCCTTATGGCACCAGTGGTTCATAAATGTTCTTACACTGGTACTTCCTAAGATCACAAAAAGTGATGTGTAAAAGGACAGTACTCTCTGATGTGAGAATATAATGGACAGCAAGCAAAAGGTCAATTACCATTTCCTTGTGTCATTTTCCTAAATATGGGTATTTCTGCCCTCTCTCCAAACTCTTCAGCATGATTTAAAAGGGCATCCTTGATGGTTTCATATCCAGCCAGTACCACTACCTTCCTGGGTCCAAAATGCACAGTGAAGACGTTGCCATATATCTTGGAGAGCTGTCAAGGTGAATAAATATGCTCATTCAAAGCCAGATCTGGACTCAAACACTAGTACTAGCCACTCTAGGTGCTTTCTAGACCAAAAGGAGCCTCCCAGCCCTCCCTGACGTCTCCAGGTGCTGCTGTAATTCAAGTAGTGAGCAACAGCTATCGATTGCCAGCATCTCTGCTTGCACCCTGTTTGCACAACACAACAAGGTGTCTGCTATCACTGCTCCTATCAGGGCAGTCAGTGAAGTGCCACTGCATTCCTGTGGTGTTCTGCAGAAACAGGCCAGCAATACCTCCTTGGGAGGCTGGTTAGAGAATGCTGTAGCAGGCAGGCCTGTTTATTGTAGTGCTGGTGACCTGAGGCAAGCAAGGGGTGGGTGTTGGCACACCTTTGAGGCTGAAGCCACAAACACTGCGAAAACAAAGCCAGACAATAACTCTTTTTTTCAGGACAGCACTTGTCTCTAATAATGGCAAGGTGGGTAGTGTTGCAGTCATCACAGAATTATTTGCTGGCCACCAGAAACTTGAATCCGACTGGGAAGCATATGCTGGGAGATAATGTCACAGGAGTGTTCGGCTTTTATAGCAAATTAAAAACGAATCATCTGTTACCCAGAAAGGTGGCTTTGACAAGCTAATCATTCACTTGGTATTTTAGGCTTCGTTTAAACACACTGCAAGCCATCCGCTCCAAATGTCTCCTTGTTTCTGATGTGCCTGGGTTACCATTTTCTATGCATTAGATAGATTCCACAAATTGAATTTCAGATTAGAAGCAGCTCCTGTTATTATGCCAGACAAATTGAATTTGTTTTCATCAAACAGTGGTTTGACGGCTTGGGAGATAACATTAGCACTGGTTCTTTCATCCCTGGCAGCTGACAGAGTGTGTGGCAGACCCAGGGGCAGGGAAGCACAGCTGCCTGCGAGCCTCCCTTTGGCCATCTCCTTGCATTAGTGCTTCTTGGCTTGCACTCTGGTTTTACTCAGCAGCACAAGGATTGGCTGTGGCAGGCTTGAAAGCCCAAATAAAGCTTCTTGGTAAATTATAGAAAATTATTCTGGTGCTGCCATGCGGCATTTGTACCATAAAATCCCCCAGTACTGCCAAAAATAGTTCATAGTTTCATCCCGACATCCTCAAACATACCCAGGATCAGATGGGAGCTCAGGAGCAGAAGCCCATCAGAACTGATCTCTACACAATCCTCTGCCCCATAAATCAAGGCAGATAAGCACTGTGTGCCTGCTGTAGGAATTCTGTGCTTTGGCAGCACAGGATGCCCTTTCTTCTACAGCTAATTGAGGATTGCAGTGTCTGCACTGCCCTCTCACTGCAGATGTTCAAGTGGCTGAAGGAGCTCTCTGGGGACCAGCTTTCCTCCATCGTAGTGCCCATCAAGCAGCACACACACGGGGCATATGACAGGTTCCTCACAGCACCCCAGCTGTCTCTTCAGCAACCAGATAAAATCTGAATTCCCACTGAATTGTCCCCAGGTCCCTACAGGAACACATCAAACACTTTCTGAAACAAACATTGCCCCTGGCTTTTTAATATTTAAGTCTGGTTTGTTTGTTTTTATTCTCTCTCTTTTAGAAATATAAGTATCCATAGAGCTGTGTAAGAAAAAGCAATTTGTTTAGTTAGACATATAAACTCCATGCATCAAGTCCTCAACCACCCTGGGCAGTGTGTGCAGGGGTAGGGCTGGGGAGGCAGAGTTGTGCTTTGCATTGCAGAGATAGAATTAGTTTTAGGGAAAAGTGTGCATGGGGCATCCCCTTTCCCCCTCTGCTGTGGGGATGATTCCTTTTCTTACTTCAT
Source organism: Oxylabes madagascariensis (assembly GCA_013400675.1). NCBI lineage: Eukaryota > Metazoa > Chordata > Aves > Passeriformes > Timaliidae > Oxylabes > Oxylabes madagascariensis. The sequence goes on from VYZR01013742.1 coordinate 11,890, forward strand.
CCCTTCCATCCACCCATCCCTCCTAGAGGTCTGGTGGCAGTGAGACCTGATGGCAGCAGCCTGGCCAGCTCAAGTCTTTTACCTACAGCCTCTGAAGGGCTCAAAACACCAACAATTTGGAGTGGATTGCAAGGGGTGGGTGTTCTACACTTGAGTGTGTATACAGAAAGGATTGTGTGTATTATATTCATACGTATAAATAAAAGCGTGTGTGTGTGTGTGCACCTCTGAAGGTAAAGTTCTGCCAGCCTGCCTGTGTGCCACATATCTCATTGCTGCCCTCCACACAAAACAAACACAACCACATCTCTGTTTCCCCAGCTGCATTTCTCGTTTCAGGAATTGCACATTTGCCCAGCCCCTACCTCTGTCAGCGACTGGAACGGCTTCTTCAGGTCCACCACGTTCAGGTTCCCAATCAGAGGAAGAGGTCGTGGCCCAGGGGGCAAATTGCAAACTGCCTTCTTGGAGCTGGAGAGAAAGTAAAGGAGAGCAAACAGCCCTGCTGCCAAACAGAGCAGCGGGCTGGAGCCCACGTACTGCAGGAGACTCTGCAGGACCATGTCCAAAGCCAGGTGAGGTGTGAGCATCTTGGGGTCCCTTTATAGCCCTTCTGTCACTGCCTGAACACGCCTTCTGGTGGCTTCACACAGAGAAAAGGGCTCTGCAGACTTGTTTATGTCCACTTAGACCAGATGTACTCAGTTTTCCTGCCAAATAAAACACCCTCTTTTATTCTGAACTGTGGATTATCATAATCTGAAGCTCTTATTTCATCTGCAACACTGGGATGCGATGTTTGTTTTCTAGTGAAGACCTGTGTTATGGACACGTTGTTCTCTGTGTGATTTCAGGTTCAGAACTCAAGGACAGGACCCATGCTGGACTGCTGCCACTGTGCCAGGTCACAGGACTCAGCTGGACCACTGGTGATGCAATGGAGGAAGCAGGACACTGGAGGGAAAGCCCACAGTAATGCATGGCCCAGGGGACACCTGGCAAGCAAGCCCTCGGGGAGGACAAGACTGACACAGAGAAGTTGGAATGGTGGTTGCATGAAGATGTGTTAATTCAGGATTGCTGACGGGAGCTGATCTATTTACAGGTGACAGCTCTGATTCTTTTTACTTTCCTGCCACCCCACTAAAATCACCTCCTTGTGCAAATCGGTGTTTTTATTGCTAGCATTGTTATTGTCTTTGTCCCAGAAATCCCCTACCAGCAATCCCAAAATGCCCCTGAAACCATTTCAGTCACTATTTGGGAGTTTTCTGCCCAGAGAACTGTGTGCCTGGATGGCCGTGCTTGGCTCAGCATTTGGTGATGACTCTCTCTGTTTATGAACAGCTGCATACAATCCTCTAGGAGAAACCTTCCCCTGCAGGCAATTCTGCCTAGATTGGGCAAAAGATCCTGAATCCTTGCAGCTTGGGAGGAGCCAGGATCAGGCTCTGCAGCTGGCCAAGCAGAGGATGGAGGAGGGAGGCTGCCTGGGCAGCTGCTGCCAAGGAGGTGCCAGCCAGGAGGAGCAGATGGCAGCAGTTCTGGCCCTGCAGGGACTGAGTCATGTCCCAAGCCAGGGCAGGGTCCTACAAGAGCCCACGTGCCCAGGTGAGAGCTCCAAGAGCCACCCCCACCCTCTGCATCCTTGGGGGATGACAACAGAGCAGAAGTGACCAAGAAACAGGAAGAAATGGTGAAATTCTACACTTGTAGAAATGGTGGCTCGAAGAGAAGGAGCTGATTTGATGCTCTATCCCATATTCTCCAGTGGGGATATTTTGCTCCCTAGTTGCAGATTCTGGCAGATTACTGGTGTGCTGCTGTTCAACCCTTTAGAAATCTTTAGTTTCATAATTCCTTTGCTAGAATTCTCCAAGGCTCCCGGGCACAGGCTACACTGATGGAAAAATGATGATTATTTATTAATAATAATAAAAGTACATTAGCCAAAGGCAAGGGAAATCAATAAACTCTAACTAGATTGACGTGAAAAAGGTGCCTGCACGTCTGCCTGCTCTCCAAGGCTTGTTATCAGGGGTGGGTTTTTCACAAGGAGGAACTCTCCTGTGCAGAAGAGGACCAGGCAGGGTGGGCAAAGAAAGGAGGGCAATGCATGGTCACGTCCATCTCAAGATTTGCTGCACAGCTATGAGGTCTTGGCCTGCACCCTCCTCTCCCAGATATTTCCAAGAATATCCTGTTCTGCCAGATTCTTCTCTGAGCAAATGGTGTGACTACTGGGACTCCTGAGACTTTATAATATGCAGTAAGAAGGAAGAAAAAAACCCCACGTGGGGCCAGTTGGGTACCAAAGGAGGAAATCTGTTGCTGTTTGCATAGAGCTCTGTTGCAGTAGAGCTGGCTGCTGTCAGAACAAACAAAAGCACTTTCCCTAGGACTTCACTCTGTGGTGATAATATAGGGTGAGACCCTTTCTCAAGTAGTGAGCCCATGGACTTGCAGCCTGCTGGACTGACGCCCTGTGAGAAACAATGGATAAGTTCTCCAGAAGGAGCGAATCTTTGCAGTTTTGAAACACAGCCAATGTGATGCCCTCACCCCCATTTCTTCCTCACATCCCTCAGCTTCCAGTGTGCAATCCTGAACACAGCCTACAGCCACAGGCTTGCAGGTGAGGATCCCACACAGGGCTGGGGGGAAAACGTTGCTCCCAGCTCATGTCTTTGTCTTTCCACCAGCCCAAGGCAGAACCACATTCAGGTGTGCAGACTTTGTGGGCACAGCTCAGGGGACGCATCAGTTCCTCCTGGAAAATGAACCTGCACTTAAACACCACGGTAACTCCTGTGTGCTCATCTGGAGAAGGTCACATCACCTTCTAATGGGACACAGGTTAACAGTGCTGCAGTAACTGTAGGATAATGCAGGGAAAGAGTTGTTAGGAGGCCGTAATTCAGTCAATGACTGCTGATAACATCATAAACCGTGAGAGTGAACACCAAGTGCTTGTGTGCCTTGCAAGGCTCTGCCACTGCTTTACAGCAGCCGGAGATGCCTATCAGCCCATGCATTGTTATCGGGGATGTATAAAGCCTGAGCACACCCTATTAAACATTAACATTTTTAAAGACCCAGATGTGTTAAAACTCAGGCTGCTCCTTGCTAATGGATTTTGCTTGCCTTGACAAATGCCAGTGCAAAAAGAAATCAAAAGCTTTCCGACTCTGACGTCTTTCAATTTTTCATCATTATTGCATTGTTTTATTGGAATACACCCACTTCTTCCCACCCTGCAAGTCTGTATTTCTACAGGATCACCACAGGATAGTGATCAGTATCTCAAGTGTCCACTTTGCTCATTTTTATACAAATTACTCCTTAATTTCTTTTCATTCATTGTCAAATCAGCGTGGGTTGCAAATCTACTTTGGGAAGAAAGACTCCTGAAAAATATTTTTAAAAATCTTTATTTCATGGCCATTTTTTAAAGAGATTCCTGGGTTGTTTTTCTTTTTCCATATTCTGAGTTGAAAGATTATATGTGATGAGTCTGGTCACTGGGAGAAGAAAAGAAAAAAATCTGTGCATGAGATTAGTGCATTGTCCCTGTGCAGAGCCTAAGGTGAGAGTATTTCCCACTTGTGTGAAGCATTTACCATTCTTGGGAACTTTGTTGCTTTTAAAAGCTTCCTTCTTGGACTGAATAGATGCCATTCCTTCATGAGTTTCACTCAGTGAGAAAACACATGGGAGATGCTTGGCTTTGGTGCTGGTAATGTACTTTTTATTATGTGTATCTACAAAAATATTTGCAGTAAAACCCCTAGCTACAACCACGATCTTCCAGATCTACATTTACACCAACAAGTCAAGGCAGCCTGACCTGGGAGGTGAGAACTGATTAGGTTGGGTTATGAACGATTTTCAAAATACAGCTGATAAATCAAATGCCTCAACACAGCTCCAAGGATTTTTTGTTCTGGGTCTCTGGCTTCTGTCTCTCTCAACAACATACTGCAGAAATTGTATTAATCCAAGAGAAATTTCAGGCATATCATCAAGGGTGATTAGTTGGTATCTACAGAAGCAGGGTCCCAGCACCTTACTTTTGGGCCCCTGTCTTGATGCAGGTGCAGATGTGGATTTAGATGTACCAGAATTTCAGTGAGCAGTATAAGATGAAGGTTTGTTTTGCCTCTCAGCGTAGCATTGCTATTTCTACAATGTTCCTCTCCAAACTGATGAGGCTTTGGCTCAGTAACAGAAAATGGGCTAACACTCTGTACATCTTTACAGAGCACGTAACATATTAAGGCCCTGACCTTATTGGCATGAAACTACGATTTCCCTGTAAGTGCAAAACAATGATATTTCATTAATCATCCACAACAGAAATCCCCATTCCCCAGACTCTTCTGGCAATATTCTGCATTTTTGCTTGTCTAGGAACCTGAATTAAAAGGGAGAAAAATGGTTTACAACAGCCTGTGGCAGTGATGGAGCAAGAGGCCTTATGTAAGAGCTGGCGGCGTGCTCGCCTGACGAAGGTGAGGCGTAGGAATGAGTGATCCTGGAAGGATGTTTCTCTGAGGTGTGTTCTGTGCCTGGGCTGGGAACAGCAGTCTCAAGGGCACAAATTCCAGCATCTGAATGTGCTTGGTCTTGTTCAACTCATTAATTTCCTACAGCTATCCCAAGTCAAGCTACGAAATCCCCTGGTGCTTTACTCCGAGCCTTTCATGGCTTGTCAATAAATTATTTTCCAATTAACTACCTGATAATTTGAGTCTGCAGGCTCTTAAAAGAGGCAGCGTGGTGAGAGAGAGAAAATAATGGAAGTCACGGACGTTTCCCTGCCAGTAAAAAAGAATAAAGGTTCCTCTCTGAAGTATTATTCAATTTGGTGCTTCCAAAAAGTAATGGTGAGTGTATAATAACTCCTTCTGAGGACATGTTTGTCCAACTGATGGATAAACACCAGTAGTGGAATAAGTTTTCAGCATTATCTGACAACATTGGAAAAGAACAGTTTTTAATGTTGCTTCAGTCCATAATTAATGATGAAAAGTTCTGATTCAAGCAAAGGATTTTTATTTCTTTTTTAGTCTAGCAAGCTGTATAACTTGAAAGGGGAAGATCCAAGATTTTCCCTAGTTTGGGAAGTCTTCTAATTTGAGCATTCTAATTTTTGGCAAGGGCTCAGGACTTTATACTAGAGATACTGTGAAACACTATAAATTATCTAATCTCTCTTGTACAATGGACAGCCTTTTGCTGAAGCAGCTATTTCAGATTTCCCTGATGCAGTCAAAGTCTCTTGCTCCTTTGAAAGATAATATGTGAAAAGCATTTAATTCTCTCTCTGTGGCATTGCTCTTTGTGGCTCTGTTTTTGTTGAGTTCTTTTGGAACTGGTTGGTTTAATCTGCAAATGAGGTTTTTTTCTTCACAGTGATTATCTAATGGGAGTTTCACTTGATCTCCTTGGGAAAAGTATATCCTAAATTGCTAAAGCATGTGTATTAGATTGTATGACAACCCATACCTTTAAAGGAAATTCTAGAAGATACAACTGGCACTTGCAATAAAAAACATTAAGTAATCATAACCAAACACCTGCTACTATACCTGACCTGAATTTGAGTAACTACAACATTTAAGACTCCAAAGAAAGACCCTGAGTTAATGAACAGGTAAAAAAAAATATATATAATAAAATATAGCAAGTTGATGTAGCCTTTGCAGAGAATCATAGAATGATTTAGGTTGGAAAAGACCTTTAAGATCATTGATCCCAAGTGTTCCCCCAGCACTGCCAAGGCCACCACTAAAATCATGTCCCCAAGTGCCACATCTACGTGGCTTTTAAATACCTCCAGGGATGGGGGCTCCACCACTGCCCTGGGCAGCCTGTGGCAATGCTTGGGGAAGTGAATTTTGCTATTATCCACACTCATGCCCAACCGGGTGTCATCTACAACCTTACTGAGGGAGCACCCAATCCCATCACCCAGATCATTGGTAAAGACGTTTAACAGAACTGGAAAGGGTTAGTGCTGTCTGCCTGGGAATAATTCCACTGTGATCTCTGCACATCTTTTTCCTTTGACCTCTTCCTTCATCACACGGGAAATCAGCAAGTTGACCACTGTGACAGAAAGTAAGGAATGTATTTTGGGCACTTTGCTAAAATCAAGTGGTTTGACACGTCAGCTAAACTTGTCCAGATAAACCAAAGTTACTTCCCTGCTGCTCAGTCTGATGAAATGTGTTTGCTGCATGTATTTATGAAAGAGGAGTATCTCCCTTTTACCATTAAGTGTTATAACGAAGTCAAGTGGAAAAGTGCTATTTACTGTATAATAAAGCCCATCTATTGTTCATAGCCCTGAAAACCTGATAATAAAACCTTATATTTCAAGCTGTGCAAACCAGTTGCTTATGTAATAGAACATGGTGTAATTTTCCATTTACAATTTCAATACTGTAATAAGAAAGCAATCAAAGCATAAACAAAAGACACTTTAAACAGAGCTGCAGTTAATATTTCCATAATGGCTGCCCTTAAAAATTGAAGCTATTTCATTTCTCTTTTTTTTTCAGCCTTG
>VYZR01013754.1:22495-45578 GCA_013400675.1 Oxylabes madagascariensis
CATAATGTCATTAATAGCTTAGTTCCATGGCAGTGTCATGAAAAAAATGTGCTGGTGTGGTCTGTGATTTCCAGTCAGATGCTAGACCATCAAATAAAGCATCTGTCTCCCTTATTTACTGCTCAGTGCTCGATCCACCTGAGGAAACCCAGGAGGACTCTCCCTCCCTCACATACCCAGGTAATCCCGTAGGATTATGCAAATCACCGAGGAGTGCCTTGAATATGTACCTTGAAGGCCCAGAACTTCATTTCAAAACCCGTTGAAGACAAAGCAAGCTCTGGTTGAAGCCTCAGNACTTATGTGTCTGCCAATAAATCTCAAATACAGGTCAAAGAATATGTAGCTCAAGTAAATCCATAAATGTAGCAGAAAAGCTTCACTAACTACCTCAGATTGCCAAAGCTGAGGTCATTTCCTTGTTGTGAAAAATACTGAGTCCATAAATTATTTTTATCACCTCTGAGGCAATGCAAACAGTTTCCCACAGATGCTGAAAGTATGATATGTTTTTTATTTGATATCAGAACACCACTTTTACATGGCTCTTAAAATACAAGGTCCAAGATTCTGCTTGTGCTTTAAGGCTCCAATTCAGCAACATATTAAAACAGATGCTTCAGGTCCTGACATTAAGGATGTGCCAAAGTGCTTTGTTGCATAGTCACAAATTGCTGAATTGGAGCCTAAAGACTAAATCTTTTTCCCATGAAATTCTGGATTTACCTTCTGTTTTCCTTCTAGGAAAACAAGGCATTTATTCAAACATAATACACAGAAACATTCAAAAACTTTCAAAAATGCTTGTCTTTCGGAGCTCACTGTGTGAGCCATAGCTCTGGAAGTGAACCTTGGCACAAAAATTGATGTATCCTTTCTCACAACAGTTTAACTGAGGTTTACTTTATATTTAGTCAATGTTTATTTCCACAAAGAAAATAATAATACTTTGAACATGTGAAGACATAAGCATGAGTGGTGAACATCCTACAGAGAACTTTGGAGAAAACACCACTGAATTAACTTACAGTACATTTGTTAAACATGAGCAGCTCTAATAATGACATTTCATTTAACAATGCCCTTTGTCTTTTCAGTTCATCAGTTACCTATTTCAGTAATGAACTGCAGTCATACCATTCTGATTTTCTCCTAATGTAAAGGCTGAGATCACTTCACTTGCAGTGAAGCGTGATGCTATTATTCTGTTTGTGGCTTAGGAAAAAAGCTATAGAATATATCACAATTGCAATTGGCTAACAAATATTAGTGTCTGTGATCAGTAAGGATACCAATAACTTTGTTTAGCTTTGTTTAATAGAAACAAGTAAAATTAAATTTACAAAAAAAAAAAAAAAANAAGACAAAGCAAGCTCTGGTTGAAGCCTCAGCTGTTCACAGTGCTGACCTGAGTGTCACTACTTGGACAGCAGGAGGAGAGGAACCAGAGGAACCTTTCTTGCCCAGCTCTTTTGGATCACTAATGCTCTGCAACACAGACTTGGCCTCTGCAGTTCTGTTCTTAAAAGAGGTGCCAGTGGCACTGCTCAGAGAAGAGAGGGCTGCTCCCAGGAGGTTGATGGTTTGATGCCTTATTGTGGCATCCATAACATACAGTCTCTTTTCAAGCTCATATTCACACATCCTATAGTCTCAATATGCTTTTAATCTTCCTGTTGTATTAAAACTTTTAGTTAAAAAATTCACATGACACCCCAGCAGACATATTTATAACAAGCAAGGGCACAGGTCTCAATCACTTGTGAAGAGGCAGCCCTTCATAATCTGTCAGTCAATCCATGCACAAAATGCACGGAGCATCAATTTCTTTTTAGGTTATTCACTGTGACTTATGTGTCTGCCAATAAATCTCAAATACAGGTCAAAGAATATGTAGCTCAAGTAAATCCATAAATGTAGCAGAAAAGCTTCACTAACTACCTCAGATTGCCAAAGCTGAGGTCATTTCCTTGTTGTGAAAAATACTGAGTCCATAAATTATTTTTATCACCTCTGAGGCAATGCAAACAGTTTCCCACAGATGCTGAAAGTATGATATGTTTTTTATTTGATATCAGAACACCACTTTTACATGGCTCTTAAAATACAAGGTCCAAGATTCTGCTTGTGCTTTAAGGCCCCAATTCAGCAACATATTAAAACAGATGCTTCAGGTCCTGACATTAAGGATGTGCCAAAGTGCTTTGTTGCATAGTCACAAATTGCTGAATTGGAGCCTAAAGACTAAATCTTTTTCCCATGAAATTCTGGATTTACCTTCTGTTTTCCTTCTAGGAAAACAAGGNTCAATAAGGAAACAAATAACTTTTTTTATTTTTTTTTAAAAAAAAAAAAAAAAATTAAATTTAAAAAAAAAAAAAAAAAAAAAGACGGGAATGGTTGAAAATGCTCAGGATATCTATTTCATGAGCAGAGGAGCAAGTATTCATCTGGGAAAAAAAATGAGCCACGCATTAAACGTTATTTTAATTTTTTACCAAGAATCCATGCATAGAACTTAACAGCAACATTTTCAGATAGGATGGATATCCTCAGTTGCAAAAATAAAATGGAATTGTCTGCCCTCTTTAAGAAGGATTTTCTAAAGAACTAGAAGAAGTCAGATTAAGTGGATAATATCCCACTTTGCACTATGTAAACACAAGAGAGATAAAAAATATCTTAGGTCTACTTGATATGATCCATAAGTCTTACAAGGGGTAATGGAGCTTACTTTTACTCATTTGCCTACCTCTTTTTTTGGGTTTCTTAGATTTCAAAAGCTTTTTCATTGCCTTTCTAGCTGCAAGAGAGATATTTTACCCAGGCTGCTGTTTTCACTTTTCTATTCATCGTGATCCATTCAAAATATTTTCAGAGCTCACCCAAAACATTTAATTAGCTGCCAGTGGTGTCCAGCATTTCATAGTCTTTTCCCAACCAAACCAAATCTGCACAATTTACAATAGATCTTTGGAAAACTGCTTTTTACTGTGTGCTGCATCTATAGATCTCTCTCAATTACCCACAGTAAATTTAGGCATTGTACAAGAGCAAATTTTACAGTCCATGAAGAGATGAAGTGAAATCTAGATGAAATTCATTGTGACAGATTCTCAGTTAGTGCCCTGATGTGTCTGTATTACAGAAGATAGACATTCTATTAGCATGGAAGCTCCCATAATGGACTGTGAATCATTTCAGGTAATAGAGATGCCAACTGGAATGACTGAAAAGCACTATTGAATTCCATTAGAGCTCTTTGTTTTTAAATCAGTCATTTCTTTGTGAATATCCAACTATATACTTCTTGACCTTAGCTGAGAGTAATAATTGTGAACTAATATTACAAAACATTAATCTGAGTTACTGTTCAATTAATGTTTCTGTTTGAGGGTTATTTTTATGCTGCAAATGTGAAGGAGACTGTGGCTTGTATTACAAATATGTATTTGGACTTGAGCTAGTGCAGAATGCAATTTTCACTTATATTTCTCTCTGCACTGTATTCAGTCTCATCTCATTAGCTGTAAAAAGACGCAGGTATTGGCTTTTCTTTTTCCATGTCATCCTACCAGAATAAAATAACTATAATCAACAAATCTATAAAGATAAACATTTTTATAAGAGATGCCACAAATAGTCTTCTTTCATTTCGGTGCTTGGTTAATTATCAGCAAAATAACTAACACCATATCCTGTTACCCAAACAGCCCCACCTTACCTATCAATCATGTATGATTTATCAGACTTGATAATTGCTTGGATAATTAACACAATTTAGGTTTATTCAGTCTGCTGAAACTCAGAAATGCCTGCATAATTGCCATTTGTGTAGTAGATGAAGTTATGAATAATTCTTTTTCACGTAAATATGAAGGCTGGATTGCAGGCAGCACAATTTCCTCACCCATAGCTATTAAGGCAGATATTATGGCATACAAGGGCTATGGTATTGTCACATGTTAACTATATGTATATAGTTAAAGTAATTAAAATGAAAATAAAGCAAAAATCTTTGCCTTTGTTTGCAGGCACTGCATGCTTCTCTCGTGAAGAAGTACAGAAGGAGAACGAAGGAAAATTAGTCTGCTCGGTACAGAAGCAACCAGATTTGAATCCCTGTAATATTCACACATAAATCCTTTGGGAAGCCTTTAAGGAGAGTAGGTTCTGTATCTTCTGTCTACGATCATCTATTTTCACATCAGAATGAGCAACATTATCCTTATATACCTGAGTTTCTGTGTCTACAGCTTGAAAATGAGCCTCTCCTTACTGTTGTAATGACAGGTGTAAGATTAACTTTGTTAGGTGTCTAGCCACTCATGCAAACTAAATTAAATTAATGGAACAAATTTCTCTCATAATTAAGATAAAAATTCATGTCAGCTGTAACCTTGCTGTACACTAATTATATACAAATGATTTATCATCTGCTTCGCCCAGAATATTAATCCTCAACTCATTGATAACTGCAGCCAGTGTTAAGAGATGAGAGTTGATTAACTATGACAGATTGGGCAACCACAGTACCAAGTGCCTGAACAACCAGTGAAACCAATAATATTCAAATAGCACTTCTTATTTTAAAATGCATTCCCATGGAAACAGATGCATGTTTGATGAGGGATATGGAGATTATTTCAATAATGACTGATATTGGAGAGTGGGCAGAACTAATCAATAATAATTAAGTCCGTAGCCTGGATAAGATATGGTTTTACAAAGCAGGTTATGTACACATTAGTGAGGTACTAGTTCAGGCCATGTTACCTATAATGTCTTCATGTATTACTGTTGGTTATTTATTTTCCTACTGCAGCAGGTATTGCAGAGTTTATAGAAATTAAAAAGTCTACAGTCTAGTCTTGGGTCCCACCAGCTCCAAAAACAAGAAGAAACTGATGCCACCAACTGTCCTTTGAAAGTCAACTCCCGCAGTAATTCTGCTTTGGGAAGTTTCTTTATAAAAATGTCATTCTACAAAAAACCCCAAACAACACTTGAAGCATCATCTGTTCGGCAGGACACTCATTCATCTCTTGGAATATGATGTTGTATTTTTACTTAAAGTTAAAATTATTAACATTAACTTGTAGACATTAAAAAATTGTTATTATTTTTTAATAGGTGATATGTATTTGGGGAAGATTGTTAGTTAATAATGTGTCCTTTGATGAATAAAAAGAATAACAAAATTGCAGACATCTCAAAGATTTTCAAGTTAGGTCTTGGGCCTTTTTAGTACTAATTCTGTCTCCTCGGGACAGCTTTTTTAAACTAATTGCTCATCGAGGCTCCAAGAATCCCTGTCAGAAAGAAGAAAAAACCCAGTCTTGTTCCTAAGCACTAATAAAGCACAACCAGCCAGCTGGATGAACTAAGTAATATTGTTGTAAATTAATTAGTTTCATGAAAAGCTGGTGTGTCTGAAGACAAGTTATGTATGAGAAGGAAACTTAAATACTAATATAAAACTGAAGACAATTGCAAAATCAACACAGAGCATGAATGTATTAATCCCAGTGGCCATGTGGGACAAGCCCTGCAGGGATGGACAGCCTGGTCTGCAGGGAATGTGGTGATGGCAGAGGCTGGGACAGGTCCCCAGAGCTGCCCCCCTGCCCAGGCTCTGCAGCCACAGCTCAGGCTTTCGTGTTCACCAGGCTGGTTCCATTCTGACACAAAGGAAAAATCCAAGAAATTGGCTGCTATCCTATGGGTTCATGAGAGCCAAGCTTTCTCTGTCTGCTCATTCTTAGTCTGGGGACATCACTTCCTTTGGAACTGGAGTGGCCAATTTCACATAGACTACACCAGGATTGTGTCTTAAATGAGAGTTTGAGCCCTTTCTCTGCTCCCACGTTCCTTAACACCCACTCAGCTCCTGATGAACACAGGTAATCCTGCACAGGTAGCTCCAAAGCTTGGCTTGGATAACAATTTGAGCTCCTGCTGGGGACTGTAGAGCCAGCTGAATGCCAGCCCATGACAGGGATGGGCTGGACACAGCAGATGGTGTGGTGCTGCAGGTTTGGCTGTGCTTTGTGCTGACCTGGTAGGCTGGTACCGAGCACAAAAACCAGGCTGGCCTCTAGAAACATCCAGCAACGCTCCCAGCCCAGCTCCAGCTGCCAGGAGAACCAAAACACCAGAGCCCAGCCATCCCAGCACCAGAACTCTCAACATGTGGATATACACTCAGCCTCTCAAAGAGTATTTGAATCACCATCCTAGGAAGAAAATATTCTATTTCACGATAATGGTCCTTTTCAGCCTCCCATCCCATGAGGGACTTTTTTTTTTCTTTTTTTTTTTTTTTTTTACACTTGTCTTACATGCTTCGAAAGAAATTAAAGTTCCACTTAAATGAAAAAGAAAATGTGAACTTTATGGGAAATAAAAATTCAAATATTTCTTTCCCTACATTTCTAGCTATTTCAGGGCTAATTGCCTTTGAATTTGTAAATGCAGATAATGAGAAGGATCCTATGTATATGGAATTGAAGAGAATATACGCAGAGCAAGTCAAGTACTTGATATCCAATTTAACTTGGAGTTGGATATCAACTTTAAATAAGCAAAAAGGCCTTAAGTTTTTTTCATCATCTTATCCCTAGTGGATACATATCTGCTATGAACCTAATTAGCTACAGAACACCACGGATCCTCTAATGAACATTCCTGTAGTGGAATAGAGATGGATCATCAGCACTGCAGGTCCAGTGGGGTGACCAGACATTGCCTCGCACACTTCTACAAAGATTGAGTTGATGCAAAAGTTTGTGTGTAAACTGCTTTTCAGGTCTTTGGGATCAGCACACAGAAGACAATCAATCACTAGTAGAAATACTTTACAATGAAAGCACAGAAGAAATTCCTCATGTAAAATTACTTTTCTGAGCAATTGTAGTGACATGCAAACCACCACCTACCAGTGCTAACAGCATCTAGTAAGATGTGAGCTAGACTTTGTCCCCACCAAAGCCATGGCAGAAAAGGCTGTACTGCAGCTCCCACAATCACCCTTGGCAGCAAAGCAAGCAGCAGTTCCCATCAATACAATGGTCCCATCCTACACTGTGGTCCTACTGCAAGTCCTGCTGCTCTGGTGGTTGGAGTAAACAGCTCCCTGGCTTTCCAGAGCATTTAACTGTTAATGGATCAGCTTCAGGGGAAATGCCAGCATGGAAGATAGTGGCACTCTTTGCTTAGAAGAAGAAGTAAACTAGAGAGAAAGCACTTATTAGAGAGAAGGCATGTGGTCATTTAGCACATCTTTTCTAGCAGAAGCACAGCACAGACTTTTGCCAGTGCAAGTGTCTAAGTGCAGCCTTCTAGGAATGGCTAAAATGGTTCTATATTTAGTGCTACTTCGCCTAGTTGCTGGAGGTAGAAACCCCTGGTAGTCCTCATTGCCAGTTAGAGCTATAGCTGATAGACCTAAACTCTGCTCATGTTGAAACAAATAATAGCACACCACCCCCAGTGGGGCTCCTCCAGTTTAAAGGGCACAAGGAGAAGCTGCTGCAAAAAATGGAGTGTCCTTGTCCTCAATCTCTTTTGCACACTGAATTACCTTGAGCACCTTCTGCCCCTTCCACTCAGAGCAAGAAGTGGGATTATGCTGCCTTGCCCAGCAGTATCACTTCATTCCATTGATCAGGCTCTGCAAACAATGCAATTATCTCAGAAGGGAACGCAGCGAGAGCCCTGGTTTTGCTACTTCCACTTATTACTGAGGAGCATCAAACTACCCAGCCCTTTTCCTGCAGCCATCTTTAAAAAAGGCAATGATCTCAATGTGCTGCTAACCTAATGAGGGCTGTGTGTGACAGAGCCATAGATACATTTTCTCACTAGCCTAATGAGCAAAGTGACAGACAGTGAAACAGTTCACACTTGAGTAATTTTCTAGTCATCAGCAACGGCAGTGTTCTTGGGAGCAGAAGCCAGAGAGGGGACGGAGAGCTGTGCAATAAATACACACTGGCTCCATTGGCCAGAATAAGTTATCACTAGGATAGAGGTCTTGGGGCAAACTCCCTTAGGAAATTCAAACAAAAAGAGTCAATTTAAGGCATCCCTAACAGTGCATTCAATTAAAATTAAATTTAAAATGTAGGATCAGCTGTTGGGCTGTTAGGCCACCTGCCCAAAGGAGGAAAAAAATTAGAGATGTAACGAACCTTTACTCCTGATGTCTGCAAGCTGCTCGTGAATCACTGAATACTACCAGCTTCTCACAAGCATCCATTCAGCACAAAGTCCAGTTCTCCTTTGTCTCTCACCCCAAGAAGGAAACCAGCAGCACGTAGCTCATTATCCATATTGACAGCAAGTGTTTGTGTGAAAAATGCTGTCCTTCTTACATTTTTAATGTACTGGCAACTTGTCCCAGTGAAACCATTATTTCTCAAAGGAATGTTACTATGAGCCAAGCCTTGGAACACCCACTGGTACAGGCTCCAGGATAGATCCCACAAGGAAACAGCAAAAGCCATTCCAGAGCTGTGCAGTCCTCCAGGCACTGTTAGTGCACCCAGCACCTCCCACTGCCCTGATGATCAAGTATAGAAGTGGAGAAGAGACAAAGCCCAGGTACAAGGGAAAGAGCCATTCCCAAAGATGGGAAAACCAACTGGTCCAAGGAAAAGCATTTCACCTGCCAGTGGTGTGATCCAGGTCTTGAAGAGGCACCCAGTCCTTCTTATCCCTCCTTGATCCCTCTCCTTGGATATTGCCATTTTTACCACTGATAAATTACGCCTACCTCTCTTCCTTCGTCTCTCTGATGAAGAGAGGAGACATTTGATGCTGATGGGACAAATAAAGCAGCAGCTGCAGAGTCCAGCTATCTAATCCCAAAGCTGTCCCCCTGCAAACTATACAGAAAGGATGTCAGGAAATAAAGAGTCTTGTGGTTCCTCACCTGGATCTTTCTGCTGTGACCATTCCTGCCACACATGGGAACCAACACGTGGGCAGAGGGAGAAGTCCTGTTACCATTCTAACTCTGCTGGAATCTCTTCATGGAGAGCTATGGACGTGCTTTAGAGGCGTGGCAGAGCTCATGCTGCTCTTCAGATCTGGGGCTGCTCCACAGCAGCAGTGATCACTGCAACTCTTGAGCTGCCCTGTGGGAATTGGTTGATGCTCAAAATAATCTAAACTGCACCAGTCTCAGTCAGCTTCAGTCCATGGGGCTGCCTGGGCAAGTCCAGTGGATAAAGGGTGCATCAAAATCCGTCCCCATGGCCTCAGCAGCAACAGATGAGCCCTGGTGCAATTCAGTCCTACCCTGCAAGAGGCTGGAGACAGCACATGTCTCAGACTCTCCCGCTGAGTGCAGAGCAGCTCCCTGGCAGAGCTCTTGCACAGTGTTAGTTAGCTAATTCTCACAACTCAGTAAGTAATTTCTGCCCAGATTTTCAAGCTGAAGGACTTGCCAGGAGCCACCAGAGGCACAGGTGCAGTTAAGCCAGGAAGGAAACTCAAAGTCTTGGTTCTGCTCCTCAGCATGGGCTGCTTGGCCAAAACCTATTTATCCAAACCCACTGTGAGCTTGGCTGAACTGTTGTTTTGTCTGACAATTCTCCTTGCACAAGCGAAAGAATGCCCTTGGCTTGTGAGAGAAGATCTGTGGTCCAGGAGGTGAATGGGCTCTGAGTCAGGTGCATCTGTTCTGCTGTGTCTGCTTCGGCTTCCCTGGGTCACCCAAGGCAGGACATTTAAACTCATTACACCCCACTTGTCATGTTAGAAGAACCCAAAATTTATCCTAAAATGTTATTGTCTCAGCTGAGGGTAAGCCAATAAACTGGGATCTTTTAAAATTAGGGAATTCAGCGCTTGTCTCCCCCTGACTTTCACTGGGGCTCAACATTCAATTCTTTTAGGATATTATAAAGATCTTTGTCTAGAAAAAGAAACTGGCATTTATGGGCACAGCACCAATATTAAACTACTTTGAATAACTCTCCATGTGGAATTGCTCACGTACAATAAAAACGGCAGTGTTTTCCAGTATTAATAATCACTCATTTCTTGAAATCGTAAATCATTCACCTTTTGAATTATTTGGGTGTCAAGGGATAAACTGTTAAATCTATATTTAGTATCTAACTCGAAGTTCTGCCAGGTAATCAGAAGTACTACACACTCTTCAGCTGGGAAAATTTGTACATCAGATCCTTTGGACAAAAGTGCTTAAATTTGAACTTATGTGCTTGCATTTAAAAACTCCACCCAACATTTAACCGTACTGAAAATTAGTTAAAAGCTGTTTTGAGCATTTCAAAAATTACACAGTGGAAGGTGTTCCAGGTGAAAATGCTCATCACAGATATCCTGGAACACAAAATCCTGTCTCTGGCCATAGCATCTATGCTCTGGATCACTCAACAGAGGCAGAGAGTGAAAAAGCCAGGCTTGGGGTTGGAACCAGCCAGTTGTTCCAGGGAAATGGGACATCAGGATGGGACAGAGCCTGTGATGCAGCGCTGCAAAGCAGAACTGTACCACCCTGGTGGTGGGAGATGCCAGCACACAGTGTAACCCTCTCCATCAACATGCTGGATTTGACAGGTCTGTGCACCAGTAAACAAACTGCAGCCCAGGTGATTTCAATACCCTGAGCCATTTGAGTGTCTGCATAAAAGTCTGTCCCAAACTAGATATGGTGCAAAATTTTTAGAGGGACCTATATGAAACCGTTCCGGTCCCTGAGTAGAGATGGACACACAGAATCTGCCAAAAAGATATTCATCCAGCCAGAAAATGTCAAGAAGATTTTATACAGGAAAAAAGATTTGAAGAAACTCAGTGGTTAAGGGAACGTTCATTTTACTTTGTAATTCACCTTAACTGATCCTGTATGTGAACCAAAACCCCCGAGACAAGAAATGTGTGCAAAAGATATAAACCTGTGAAATGGTGGGACAAATAGTTTCTCTTCCTCTAGTAAAATGAAACACCAGCTACTAGGGAAAAGAATCCATGTGCCAAATCTGTAAATATGCTCTATCTCTTTTTATGCTGCTGCTATAATTAATGTAAGAACCTTTAAAATTCCTATCTGATACTTACACTTGTTATAGCAACATATTTAATTCCAGAGCTACATCCTTTAGCAGATTCTTTTACTTCATTCAAATTACTAATCATTTAGATTCTCTCTGAAAGTCTTTCCTCCCTCACTCCCCATGCATGCTTAACCTAATTAACTATAAATGAGAAAAAATGCTATTCACATAAAAAGAAAATGTTAACCTATAAATTATCCAGCGCTCCCTCCCGAGGCTGGCAATGCCTCTCGCAGAAAAGCTCAAATGTTGGTGCAATATTTTTGGCTTCCTATCCAGTTTCTGCCACCCAAAATCATTTTATACAACACATTACTCTGCCATTTTGTACATCTGGCAACATTTACTGATACTAAGTCCTCTCCCGTGTTTTCGAGATTACACGAAGGAGGATTTCTAGGATGATTAATTGGAGAGAGAAAATCATTCCTTTATACTTCGAGGAACATTTGCAGAAGACTAATGGTCACTTATGGAAATATGGCCTCTTTATACCCATTACTGTCATCCAGTGCTCCCTGTGGGTCACACAATTAACCACCCCTTTGTGTTTCTTTGCTGCCATCATCCAAAATTCTCTCAGTTGTTGTCATCCGTTGAAAATCTTCTGCTTTGTCATGGCCAGAGCAAAAGCATACTCAGGTTCGTGGGACTGAGCCATCTAAGAGGCTTACTTTATACATTTGTCCTCAAAATACATTCTTTTTCTCCTCAAAACGTATTTTTTTCTCCTCAAAACTGCATTTTGCCAAATTCGACCCTGACAACCATTTCCAAATGTATTTGTAAATCCAAATAAAAAGTAGAGAGAGACAGTCCTTTATTTTCTATTTCTATTCCCATGCTTTTGTGATTTTATTCATCCCACTCTCCAGGGTGATGGAAAGGGCTTCTGATTCAGATTCTGATTCAAGCTAGAGATCCAGAGTACTGCTGTACCTTATTGCTATTGTCCCTAGTGTTACCACTATTTGGAATGATAACAGTCCCAATGAAAGCTGACATAACAGATCCCTGTCCAGTAAAGTAAACCTGTGCCCAGGTACCAGCTCACATCAGGGGCACCACCAGGGCTGCTGGGGCATCACCAGGGCCCGAGTGAAGACTGGCACTAGGCACATAAGAGGGAAATATCCTTTCCATCACATTTTCTGTAGCTTCCTGCTTCCTGTCCCTACCACCCTGTCACTGCAGGGCTCTTGGTCAGGGCATTAATAGGCTCTAATGGACAGGGACTGCAATCACAGTGTGCTGCCCAGTTTTTTTTCCCTTTTGCCAATGAGAGCAGACTGACCTAGCAGCAACCTCCTGCCAAGGCGTTTGTGTGCACTCTGTTTTGGAGCTGCCACCTCACCAGCTCATATTTTAATTTACCACCAACTCCCCTGCATTCCTCAGGGCTTACCTGAGCACTGCCAGAAGTGACAGAGAGCTCTGTGCAAGCGCTGGCACTGTCACCCCTGCAGCCACATCCCCCAGAACGTCCCGTGTCCAGAGTTCACACACCATGAGGAGGCTGATGCTGTTTCAGACAACACCTGAGTCATTCAGGGACACCAGCACCAGGCACATGTGGTGTTGTCACCTTCTGTGGAGGTGGCTGATGCCGAGAACAGCCTCTCTTTCCAGAGAGGCAGAGGAGCTACAGTTGACAGCCAACACCAGGGATGGGCGTCTGCTGACAGCTGGGCTTTGTTACAGTTTTCTTTGCTACCCCTGTAACCTGTTCCAGGTATTTTATCAGTGAAAAATATCAACACTGGGGTTTTTTGCCCTTGATATCAAAAAACACAAACCCAAGCATAGGAGAAAATGAGAGAGAAAAAGGAGAAATGAGGGCAACACTGACAAAACCAGGGAGAAATGCTAGATCAAAACACTGTACGTTAAAAAAGAGAAAAATTGCTTATCTGTTCATTCCCAGTTCCCTGAAATTGTCTTCATTTTTGATGGTGCTTGATCACAAGCTGAGAAGAGATGGGCCTTCCAGCTGTGAGGAGACAGCCTCATACCAAAACAGGAAAGAGAATCATAACCTACTTGCCATTCCTGAATACAGAAAAAGAAAATTTCAGGAACAAACTGCTGGCTTTTTGCTTTAGCTTCCTGCATAGCAAAATCAAGACAGATTTAGCAAATGTGTGTGCATTATATGGAGCAGGAACACTGTCACCATTACATAAATTAGCTGAAATTATTATACATACACAATTCTGCTAAAATATTCTGATTAAAGGTATGTGTAAAATTCAGAAAATAAAGCCATCTAATCTCTTCTTACTTTACCATTGCTTCAGGATGATTTACAGCATTTAGCAGAGGATTACAAATGCACATTCACTCATGTTTTTACCCTAATTTTTCCACAGGAAGAAGCCCTGTGCTCTTTTCTGTGGTCATTCCAGAGACTGAATCAGCACCACAGCACCTTGCAGACAGACCCACATCACACCCTGCTCTCTCCCCACAATCTCACCCACCCTCAATACCCACATTTTGTGTTCCCTGAGCTGCTCTGGTGCCACATCCATTCCCTGTCTCCCGTTTCCCATCAGAGGCTGAGCCCGTTCCCCCAACCCTCACCAAGGGAACACCAGCCACTCCTGCCTTTTCCACAAACCCCTCATCCCAGTGCCTGCACAAACCCCAATTGCTTCCTTTCCCATTCACTGCCACAAATCCCTTTCATCAATGGGTTTGCAGCACTACAGTCGCTAAGAATTTTAGTTAATTGGTACTAATTATAGTTAAGAGTAACTAGAGGCTCATTCACAGGGGGGAGGGAGGGCTGAAGGGGGAGGAATATAATTCAGTATGCTTTCAACTCTGTACGCACACTTAGCTGAGCAGGGTTAATAAGAGCATCAGCCTGGTTCCCGAGCACACAAGAGGTAAATAGAAGCCATTTTTCATGTTTTATTCTGCAGGCACAGTTTTACCACGGCCTGTTTTACAAGTGAGGTAAATGAGTCATAGAAAAAGCAAGTAGCTTGACCAAGGCTTTGCAGTAAGACATCGGCAACACAGAGAGAGCGCTGCAGGAACTACTTTCCAGCCCACTTGATCCTCATGGGAACAAAATCTCGCCTTATTTTTATTATCATTACTCTTGTGTAGTAGCTACCCTCATCTGCAGGATCAGAAATTTTAGGCTAAGCTGTGGCACAGCTACACAATTGAATTCGAATTAATCAATCTTTAATCCCTGATTAGGTGAACACAGCAAGAAGAAAATATCTGAGGGAAAGAAAACTTCTATCAGAAATGAAATTATTACTTGAGAGGCTAACATCCTGCATCAGTTTACAACTGATAAGATTCAATATGCAGTTGTGGAAAAATATTAGAAAGTCTATTAGGAGACACTTAGGTGGATATTGTGTTCCAACCTTTAAAATCCAAGCTGCGCCTTAAGATTATAACTATCTTTTTGCTCCAGAACAAAAACAAAAATAAAAAAAATTGAAAGGCACAACTATTAAGCAAGGATAAAGGTTGAGTCATAAGCAAATGTCATGTTATAGATTTACCTACCAACAAGAAGGCAGCGGGGTTCAGGTCAGAGGTTAATGAAAGACATCCAAAGGTCATTTGGTGATTATGTGAGAGCATGAGTTTAATAGGGCACGGGGACGACAGACACTGACAGAAGATTTATACCAGAGGTGATGACACCGCTCCGAGTAGTGCTGATAAAAAGAGCCCCAATATGGGCCTGAACAGAATGATGAATGGTGCACAGGGCTGCTCACACTTCTCATTATAAGCCCCTTCACTCATGGTGGCACTTAGCAGCGTTTATTTACTGGGCTTTGATGGTACTGAGCAGAAGCACAGTATATCTAATACTTTAAATGCAGACTTGCCATATAAAAATGAAACAAGAGATAAGATTAGACCATTGAATAATTGCCCAGCTTTCCTGCAGAGATTATATTCACCAGTGCTAACATTATTTTTTTCCTAATGTTCGAGTGTACGAACAGCTCAAGTGAATTAATTTTCTAAGGCAGAAGGTCAAAGGAAAGTAACTGATAAGCGTTGTGCCTGCTATAGAATATCACTTTACAATATTCTCGCCTTCTCATTTATCAGATAGAGAGGAAGAGATAATATAATAAAGGTATATAAACATATTTTTTGTCATGAAGAATTTAGTTTTAGTTGTCCCAAGTGCAATTTTTCCTTGTGGCTCTTGGTAGGAAGAGGATCAGAGAAGTCAGCCAAAAATATCAAAATAATAAAAAAAAAAAACCAACCCCACAAAAAACCAACAACAAACCTTAGGACCAAACCCAAGGAAAACTGAGACCTGATAAATAACATGCACTGCACCAAGAAACTCCTTTTCAGACTGTTATATATTTATCAAACCACTGGAGTGTGAATTTATGAATAAGTCTTATCATCTTTCAGGCAGCAGGCACAATAAAAATTAGAACTACAGAAAATTGTGGGTATTAGGAAAGGTTATTTCTATCAGTTCATGTATGTCTGTAGATGGGAATGTCACAGAAGGAAGTTCTGCACATCTTTCCACTCGCACCCTCACCCTGAGACAGAGCAGCACTGCCTGATGTCATAGTTAACATTTAGCTGCACATGCAGCAACACAAATAAATTCTTACTCAACCAAGAGGTGTTGTAAATAGTGCATGTAATTTTAAGAGGTGGAGAGCTGTAACATTCTGAGCATCCAGTATCTCCCCTCTCCAAGATAATTCATTTAATTACCTCGCCTGTGCTGCCATCGTTGCTACTTCCCAATGCATCTGTATTTTACACCGTATCCATCTTGCAGTGCCTGAATATGTGATAAACAGGAAAAAAACCCTACCTGCATTTCAGAAAGAAAGAAATATCTCCTGAGTTACACTGAAAAATCACACAGTGGGTATCTAATACCTGTGAAGGTCCAGTAGATTGCTCAGGATAAGGGGCTCCAGAAAACCAGATGTATGTCAGGCAAAAGTTGCTGAAGTGTCACATCGTGTAAATGGAGAGAGGAATTACAATCATTTACACCTCTGCTTGACTAGGAAGAGTGAAAAAAGAAAAATAAATGTAAATAACACCTTATCCCTGTGCAGCACATGAGACCTGTGCACCATGTGAGCCAAAAGGGAACAGAAGAGGTGCTGGCTTTGTACCAGGCTCTGCAACATGGCAAACTCCAACCTGAGAGGAGGAAATGTCTTTTGTTACCAATCCAGGTATTCCACCAACTCACACCCCTGATCCAAGTCACAGACTGGAGTTTCTCAGTCATCTCTTTCATCTATGCCCAGAGCAGATGGATTTTTTTTTCCTTTTAAAGGACCTCCCTCAGTTTTCATATGTTTTCCAAGTCCTGCAGAATAATTTACCAAAAAATACATGTAACCAACATTTCTCAGTAGCAAGTTGTTTATTAATCTTCTACAACTGGGTACCTATTTTTCCTAATGTTTTAATCACTAAAAATTAACAGAAATATATCAACAAGGCCATTAAAATACAGTGTGTGTGCGCAGGGCACATTCAGATATATGAAAACTGATGAAAACACAGGAGGCAGAATGGTTTTCCTTTAAAGCTCTCTAGTCACCAGTGACACTCTGTCATTCAGCATGTTTTATTGTCCACTTGAATCAAATGAATAGAACAATCTAAGGGAAGGCACAGTGTTTCTGGGTAGACAGTGCATTTGTTAGTGAGGCAGACAATAAAATGTTAGTAAAGCATCTGAAGTGGCTCTACACCAAATGAGGATGAGATTTCTTATTTATGAATAAGAAAAAAAACCCCTGAATGACACTCCTTATTTATTATGCAGAAAAAGAGAAAGCCAGGATGACTGAAATTCTGCCTATAGAGCAAACAGAAAATGTATCAGTTTTCTAGCACGACCAAAAGAGGCCAAGTTTCATCTGAAGATATAAGATGTAACATCACTGCTGGTTCTGAAGTTAAGATCACTTTTTCTGATGCAGAAGAAATGGCAAAACATTACTCATTTTGGCCCATATTCGGTTACATGTAAAACTACTTTTAAAGTCTCTAATATTATATGGCTAAAATCTCATTACTGGCATAAAACACGATCTGTATTCTGCTGCACTACAAATGCTGGAAAATGATCTAAGAGTCCAGAAATTGTTTAAGCAGATTACTCTCAAAAAGACTGGTGCATGAAATTCCCTTTTTAAAAATAATATGTTTGGCAACTGACACACGGCTTTGAATTTATCTGCAATGGATCTTCATAAGACTCTAAGGATGCACATATGAGAAGCTGGTGCCCTTTCCCAAAGTAATTATGTTTTCTGGAGTCCAGCATCTGCCCTGCAGATCCTAACTCAAAACAAACTAATTATCAGATGATTTAATCTGCCAGACTTTTATCAAATCTCCAAAAGTGGTTTCTATTTATAGGTATATGTATGTATATATGTGCATATTTGTATGGACAGTATTTTTAGTTTAACACTCCATGAATTTAATTAATTTAGTTCTTGAAAAAGCTTTCTTCCAAGAAAGGCCAAAAAAGAAAGTACTGTGACAACAGCCATAAATCCACAGCAGAAGATCAGCAGGGTAAATAGCAGGGCACAAGTTATATTTAAAGTGTTTGTGTTCACTTTGAGTATGTGTGTTTATCTTTATGCGAGTCCTGGCCTGCTCAGAGTTCTTCAATTCCTGAGTAATGGAAAGACCATCAGAAACCTGAATCTCATCATCTTGTTTCATAAATGAATCACTCGAGCAAAAAGAAGAAAACAACTTACCAAAAAAACCCACTAAGAACAATCCAAACACAGACACAATACTGAGATTTTGTCTCTGCAACATGAGGGCCAAACTCTTCACTGGAGTAAATTTACAATGCCAGCAGAAATTCACATTCAAAATGTGTAGCGTAGGAGTAAAGGGCTAAGACAAAATCCAGGAGCCAGTTTAAGCTGGTCATAGTTCAGTGCTCCACATCAGCAACACAGCTGGGCACATATTTTTCACTACCTCTGAAGTCCTGTGTACTTTAGTTCAACTTGTGTGTGATACCTCTACTAAAAGAGGTAAGAATTAAAAAATATATCTTTCTCATTTAACCTTCTTAAGCCTTCCTCATTAAACCTTAAAAATACCTGGAAGAGAATATAACTGATTCTGTTAACAGATCCATTTGCCATCACATTAAAATATAAGTTCAGAAGGTTCATACCCCATGTTCTGGTAGTAACATCAAATCTTACACAACAGGGCTAAGCCCCTGCTTTCATCAGAAAAGGTCAAGTTTAAGCAGTAGCTCAGAAATCCAGGGCAGCCTAACAATTCTTTGCTGACACCAACTAGCGGGTCACCGTAGAATAAAGAGACAATTCCTTATCTTTTCACAGCGATTATAAGCAAAATGGTAATATATTATGAAACAGGCCTGAGAAATCTGCAATACAATTCCAATTTTATTATATTCCCATAGAATCATAGAATGGTTTGGGTTGAAAAGGACCCTAAAGATCATCCCATTCCAACCCCCCTGCCATGGGCAGGAACACCTTCCACTGGACCAGGTTGCTGAGAGCCACAGTCAACCCGGACCAGTGATGTTCTTGTCTTCCTTCTCTAGCACACAGCTCTCCAGTGTTGCCTCTGTGACCCTGAGACTTAAAATATACATACAATAATGCTGACTCAGACAATTATTAATCCTCCTTGCCTTTTTATAGCTTCAGGGAGACTTACACAGAGTTGATTACTAGGCACCGCTCCGTTTATCCCAGTGTTCCTTGCACAATCCGGTTGCCCAACGCCAGATTTCACTTTTTTCTTGCCGAGCTTGCTGTGGCTGCATGCCTTGTGCTCGGAGTGTTCCCAGGACAGCTCGGGCTCCTGCTGGGACTGGGAGAGCCTGCATTGTACCCTGCCTGCTGCTCTGGGCCCTGGCATGGAGGCAGTGGGTGAGCCAGCTCCTGGTGCTCAGCACGTGCTGGAGGTCACAGCACGGAGCTGCCAGAGCAGGAATTTTTGGCTGCTGTGGTGCAAAATAACCAAGAGTGGCCAACAGAGGGTCATGAATTTCAGGTGAGATTCAAGGGCACTGTGCCGCTGCCCCCTCTCCTTTATCAGGCTCTGACAGCCCGTTAGTAATGGCATCAGGTGGGATGTTTTATTGTCTGAAATTGTAGAGATTCTGAGACTAATTGAACAGCCACATGGTGTGCAATGCTATTCCAGATGCCCCAGAGTGTCCCTCCCCAGCCCATCCTCAGCAAGGTGGGGTCTTGCCAGTGGCTGTCACATCCCCAGTTCCATGCAGGTGTCCTGGATGCCTTAAAGTATTTCTAAGACAGACCATGTCTAAGACAGATCCTGTGTTTAGGCACCCAGGATGCTTACTGACTGTCAAAAGCAACTCCAGCTGATGGAATATACTTCATTAAAACTGCTTTTAATGGAAAATTGTGTTTCTAAGTGAGCTCTTGGTTCCTTTATTTTTGCATTTGCATCTTCTGCTTTCTGAGGGAAAGGTCAAATTTGTGAGGAAGCTGAATGCCGAAAAATGGAAATATTTGTTGAAAATGTGAAGTTGTGATATTTTGAATTGTCATTGTAAATTTGCAGATTTCTGTTGGCTAAGAGAAATAGACATTTTTCAAACTGCTCTGTAATGTGTCCTTCCCAGCACTGTCAATGCCAGCAGTGATTGCTGTCTGACAGAAGTGCCTGAGACGGCTGCAACACAAACATTCCTCAACACTGACCCAGATAACCTGTGCTATTGAACAAGTTACACAGGATAACATCATTATCTCCTTATTCTGAAGCCTAAAAGTTAGATATCTATGAAGTTTGGCACCTTTTCCATCAGCAACAGGTGAAGGAAAGAAACAGGCCTCTCCAGAAGACAATTTTTTAACTTAAAATAGATGCATCAAATGAGCACAAGGATCACACTCTGTGTGTGCTATTTCATTCCACCACTTGTGAAGGAATCTGCTGCTCTCTCTGGACTGTAAACTCTGCAGGAGTAGCCTTGTTCATAGATTCACAGGATATCCTGAGCTGGAATGGACCCACAAGGATCATGGAGTCCAACTCCAGAGCCTGCACAGCACCATCCCACGATGTGTGTCTGAGGGGTTCTCACTCTGCCTTTGTACACTGAAGGGCAAAACAGGGTGGGTTGTTGCCCTGTCACACAATAATTTAAAATGAGTTGTTGATATTTTTTGTAGGCCTAAGTATAAAGTCTGTGTCTCTACAAATATAGTGCCAATTGAAATAAATTGAGTCAACAGTATTGCCAAATGCAATTGTCGCTGTGATTGCCTGCTAATGACTACATGGAAAACCTTGGGATCACTTTCAAGTGCAGTTCCTAGAATCTTCTCCTTCCTTGTGGATCTGAGATGCCACAAAGGGAATGAAGGGGAAGGAGAAGGAAAAGGAGGGAAGGAGGCAGGAAGGGAGAGAATCTGAGTTTCATGGGAAGAGAAACTGTGAACCTCCAAACTTCAATATGTTAATTTGCATTCTAACTTCAATGAGACATATATTTAAAATATTTTCAATCAAGCCCAGAAAAAAAATTAACTTCTTGTGCAAGGCTGCTTTCATTCTACAACTGCAATTTTTCTGTTTGCATTTCTTATGCCATTTTCCTCATTCGCTCAGCCATCCGCTCTTAGCTTGATTTGACATGAATTTCCTCCCTGCCCTTTTCTACATATACTTACTCATCTGCACTGACCTTATTTTGACACTTAGCAAGTGACACACTTATGACAGATGCACGCACTCATAGGACTAGAATGCATTCATGTACATTCCCTGGGTACCTTCGGGCTCCACTCTGTCCTTGCTTCTCACCAGAAACCACCACTGAAAAAAAGAACTACCACTGAAAAAAATACGCCCCACTGAAGATCAGTGTCCCAGCTATTTAGTCTGTCCCTTGAACCTATATGTTGCCTGGTGCATATATAAAAATATGATAGGAAGTCTTTAATTTCTAAATTCCACATTTGGATGCATTCTAACATGAGGATGATTACCTTGCATTTTCAGTATCTTGTTTAAATGTCACAGTCCTTCAATGCTCCAGCTGTTTGTGGTTCTTTGGCACGTGATGCAATGAGATTATCTTGGCAAACTTCTGACTGGGCTGGCCTCCATATCTCAGAAACCACGGCCGTGGCTGGCAGTGTCTACTCCCTAGGTGACTATTTCAGCAAGTACTGAATTAGGGTGGAAACCAGATCAGGGCTGAGCCACGCTGGCAGGGTGACACAGGGAAACCCAGGCTGCATTCATCCATGCAGCACCTTTCAGCACATAAATAAAGGACTTTAGCTCCTGGAGCTGAAAACCCAGCATCTTTTGCAAGTGGCTAAATAAATAAACAAAAATGCCTTTGGTGGCAGCCCTAAAACTGCATATCCTATTGCTAACCTGAGATAAGCAAAAGCCCTTTTCATATGTGGGAACGCATGTGATCTGATGGCTTCACACTGCTGCTGTCTCTTTTCCCTTTCCTCTCTAAAATGCCAACACTATTGGAAAATCAATTTTATAGAACTTGTCCACTGTTCGCTGTGCTGTTGCCAAGACCCCAGCGTAGCTCACAGCACGCTGCTCTTTGTGCCTAACAAGCTCCTGTGCTGCAGGACTTGTCAGCCGTGCTGCTCTCTGCCTGTGACCCCACTGCATCTAACCTAGGTGGCTACTGCACCTCCTCCTGCAGAGAATAAAACACAAAACAGCATCTTCAGCTAGTGAGGTAAAAGGCATTTCTGGAAAACATGCCCAGTTCTATTATTCTTTATTTATGAAGGCCTTCTAGAAGGCTTCTGTATGTATGGAGAGCTTCCAAAAAGGCTTTGGAAGAGATTTCTATTCCTGAAGAATATTTAGAATTGACAGTACCTTTTTTTTACAATCCTAGCTAAAGGCTCCAGATAACAGCAGTACTTGATATAGTTGTCTGCAATGTGGAATGAGGGAGGGACAGGCATTCTTTGTTGCAAAACTGCTGCTGGTCATTGGCCATGCTTCAGCACAGCTCACAAACAGGCTCCTGCAGAAGGGCTGTCATAGATATTTAGGATCTGCAGACTCAGACTGTGCTGGAAGAGCTCTGTGGACATTCATTCATGCACCTGACAGAAAGGAAACCCAGCCTAATCCCTGGGAACAAGTTTCCCACAGAGATGATTTTCTTACACTGCGTGCACTCTGTGGTTGCCCCACTACTGGACACAGTGAAGGCCTTGGGAAAGAACAAAAAACTTTGACCTGATGTTGCCCTTTATTTATATAAATTCTGGCAGCTCCAGACTTCTACAGAAGGCTTTTTCTTGCCATACACATAGGCTTTTCCCAAGTTACGCAATACAGGTTCAGAAACACCTGATATTTAACCATGGATCACCACACAAAGACTTGGGGTTAGATTTTTCTACCTACTCTCTTATTTTCGTTTTCACTTTCTCACCCATCCATCCATGTATCCATGTACCCATTGTCTTCTTTCTATTCCCTCATAGTCCTGCTGTGGACACACCTCCAAGTCAAGCCAACTGACCTTGGCTCACTCAGCCGGTGTCTCAGGCAGCTCTGGAGGCCTTTACACAGCACAGCTTTTAAAAAGCCACTGGTAGGGACAGAAGAGCAATTCCACTTTTTCTGTAGATATGTGGCTGCTTTAGGCTCCTCTGCTTTGTATAAACCTCCCCAAGTTTTTCACTGTCAGATTTATTATATCCAGAGAAATACTGACGTCCCAAAACCAAATTCAGAACATTCTGTATTATCTTGTTCTGCAGCCAGTGCAATGAAGCAATTCTGTGCTGCTTTCCAAGAGGTGATTGTCCCATGATGTTTCTTAGCAATTCCAGTCAATTCAGAGCAAGTGCCATTTCTCTGCAGGTCATATCTCTGCCTCCTTGCTCTGTAAAACTATTTGACGATGCATTTATTTTGGCAATTTCCAAGATACATTTTTGTATGCTTTTCCC
>VYZR01013775.1:4484-17741 GCA_013400675.1 Oxylabes madagascariensis
GCTCTTTTCCACTTTGGCCCAACGAATAATAAGATCTCACAGAAAACTAATTTCCCTCTCAGCTTCAGAGACTGAGAAAAGCTTTTATGGCAAATTATTGGGTTTTCATTCTTGTCTGGTGTGCTGATGGACACCACCAGTGATGCAATACTGCAATATTAGCAATCCTAACATATAATACATACAGTTTTTAAACCCATATGTTTTTATTGCCCATGTAAAATATATAAATACATTTATATAAATATATTTAGAATCTATCTCTATGGCAATCTCTGGGTATTTTATTAAGTGCTAGCTGGTTACAGAATGTCTCTGGATGCAAAGAGGGCTCAGGTTTGGCTGATTTCCTGTACTTGCTCAGAACAAGTGTCAAGGAAATTGTGGACCATTGTGGACCTTCCTCACCTGAAAGCTCTGTTGAAAATTGTGGTGTCAGTATTTTGACTGGGGAGCCTCACCATCAGCATCACAAATGGTGACCATAACAAACCTTAGATTGTGTTTTAAAGAGAGTTTTTAAGTCACATGTATTTTGGTCATCTTTTAAAACACAACATGAACAGCTGAGAGAGCTTCTTTGTACAGAAAATGCTTGTCAGGCTTGGCTTTGCTAGGTTCTGAATAGGCAAGCAAAAGTTTGGTCATCTCAGCTAAAAGATAAACATCTACTTCTGGCAGAAAATGCTGTTTCCTGTCACATGCCCTCCTTTTATTGTTTGGTAGTAAGAACAAAAACAGTATGAAACTTTAAGAAATATTACTTCTTTTGGATTGGATCCTTGGTATGGGCAGTGGGAAACTTAGATGTAGAAGTGGGATGGACAGAAAGAATGTACTCTGCAAAAAGTTGATCTCTCTAAGGGCAGCTTAGAGCAACATTTTTGAAAGTACTTCATATTTTTGTGAGAATTAAGTTCAAGGTCAACTTAAATAAAAGAAGAAGAAGTTACTGATTGACTGGGGGAGAATGAATAATGTAAGGCAGTGATGCCCTCTTTATTCCAAGCAATACATTGCAAACAAAAGAGGACAGAAGGTAAATTAGTAATCTGTGAGCTCAGGTGAGCCTTTGTTTCTTTTGCAGCTGCTTTTTTTTTTTTTTTTTTTTTTTTTTTTTTTTTTTTTTTTTTGTGGCAGCCTTTCAAGAGTTTCCATAAGCATAAAAGATACGTACCTATCTTACGTACTTTTGAAGTTATAATTTCTAAGATCAGTGTAAAAGGGTCTGGCCATCTGCAAGGCTTCTGTGGTAGCAACAGAAACTTCTGCACCTGGCTCAGCTGTCGTGTATGGGAAAGAGGCACCACACATTTGGGAGTTTGACATTTAGCTAGTTTGCTTTGGGGTGTTTTTCTTTGTATGGAAGGAAAATTTTCAGAGTAAGCCTGGTGGGTTTTTTGCAAAGTTTGTTGTTTAAAGTTTAGGTCTCAATGTATCTCTGTTAGATGTGTGAGTAGGTTGGGGTGTTTTTTAATCGCTCATGTACTGAAAGGGTACAGTCCCCTTGGTTCCAGTGTTATTTTTAGTTTCAAATAATGATGGGGTTTTCTTTAATCCCAAGGAATCCCAATGTATTGAAAATTTTATAATGAATGTATTATGGAGATTTCTTATCAGCCACCTTTCACTTGAAACAGTTAGAAACACGAGAATGCAAAACGTATCCCACTGTGGGATAGAGCTCTGATGTGTGAACTTCTCTGGCTGCCCAGATTTGTTATGGAGTGAGTGGTTGTGTTGAGCCAGAAAGTAGAAAGACTGTCTTGAATATGTGCCTGCTTCTGATTATGAGAGGGTACCCTGGCACAAAGGAAGTCTGTATTCTGAGTCATTGATCTAAACAGATTTTTTGCTTCTGACCTGGTTTTGAGAGTGCTAGAGGACTTTGGCACTTTTTTGTAAAATTATGTGCCTGTGCCACAGGAAGTCCTTTTCTGGCTAAATCACATTACTGCTTGAGCTGTCTCACTTAGGTTCACTATTTACACAATGGACATATACAGTGGATGGAGTTAAAAACTTCTTAATTGTTAATTCAGCAAATGACTTTGTGTGAGGAAGGATAGTCTATCAGTGGATTGGCTTGAATTAAGTAACTCAGGCTTAATAGTTTTACTGAAGGCAAGCCCTGTGATGAGATCTTCTGAGCTCATACGAACAAAGGAATTTAGCAAGACCCCTGTTCTCTTGTGTATGTGTGTGTGTTGCTTTAGACTGTTCTCCTCTTTCAGGACATAAAAAAAAAAGCTTACCTAGACAATAATTGCTTTTTACAAGTTAAAACAAGAAACTGGAAAAACACAGGCTTCTCTGTGAGGAGCTTATTTTTAGTTCATTTGTTCAGGATTGAGTAAGCTCTGAGATGAGGCATCGTTAGTCAGATTATTCATTGTAAATTATAGTAAAAATGTCTTGACTTAAAAGTTCCTGTACAGGCAAATTACAGAGTAGTTTATTATTTTTAAATGGGTGTGGTTTGTGGATGTGATTTCCTCTACTCTGAAATATCCAGGGTAGTGATCAAAAGAACATGGGTTTTTGAAAGAAAGAATTACCTTTTAAAGGTCTTGCTAGGCATTTTTAGAATAAGACATTTAAGAAATATCTTCATAATTGAATTTTAATATATTGAGTCCTTACCTCCAGCACAGCATATGCAGGATCTCACAGACTTGGAGCCTTATTGTCTTTAATTGATAATATATAAATTTGACCCATTCTTTGAAATATTTTCCAATCTCTTCTAGCTTCTTTTGCTACACTTTCCATCACATTTAGCATTGCAGAATCACAGAATAGTTTGGGATGGAAGGGATCTTAAAGATAATGTAGTTCCAACCCCTTGCAGGAACAGCTTCCACTAGACCAGGTGGCTCAGAGCCCCATCCATCCTGGCCTTGAACATTTCCAGGGATGGGGCATCAACAGCTTTTCTGGACGACCTGTGCCAGTGTCTCATCACCCTCATAGCAAAGAATTTCTTCCTGCTGTCTAATCTAAACCTGACTTCTTCCAGTTTGAAGCCATTCCCACTTGTCCTGTTGCTACAGGCCCTTCTGAAAAGTCCCTCTCCAGCTCCCTTGTAGCCCCCTTTTTTAGGTACTGGAAAGCTGCTAGAAGTTTTCCCAAAGCCAGCTCTTTTCCAGGCTGAACAATCCCAACTCTCTCAGGCTGTCTTTGTAGAAGAGGTGCTCCAGCCCTTGGATCATTTCCCTGGCCTCCTCTGGACTTGCTCCAACGAGTCCACATCCTTCTTCTGTCACAGGCCCCAGAGCTGGACACAGCACTCCTGGTGGGTCTTCCAAGAGCAAAGCAGACCTGCTGCCCACGCTGCTTTTGAAGCAGCCCAGGACGTGGTTGGTTTCTGGGCTGCAAGGGAGCATTGCTGAGTTATGTTGAGCTTTTCATCAACCAGCAACCCCAAGTCCTTCCCCCCAGGGCTGTTCTCAATCCATTTTCTGCCCATCCTGTGTTTGTGCTTGGGATTGTCCTACCCAGGTGCAGGACCTTGCGCTTGGCCTTGCTGAACTTCATGAGGTTCGCATGGACCCACCTCTCCAGCCTGTCAGGGTCCCTGTGGGTGACATTCCTCCCTGCAGCGTGCTGACTGCGCCTCACAGCTCGTTGTTGGCAGACTTGCCAAGGGTGCCCTCAATCCCACTGTCCTGGCTGCTGACAAAGGTGTCAGCGCCAGTCCCAGCACCGACCCCTGAGGAACACCACTCGTCACTGGTCTCCTCTCAGACATCAAACTGTTGGCTGCGACTCTGAGTGTGACCATCCAGCCAATTCCTTATCTGCTGAGGGGTCCATCCATCAAACCAATGTCTCTCCAGTTTAGAGACAAGGATGTCCTGCAGGTCAGTGTCAAGTGCTTTGCACAAGTCATAGATGACATTAGTCACTCTTCCCTTGTCCACCACTGCTGTAATCCTGTTGTAAAAGGCTACCAAATTTGTCAGGCACACTTTGCCATTAGTGAAGCCATGTTGGCTGTCACCAATCATCTCTATATTTAAGTCATGTTGGTAAAAATAGCCTTATAGAATAAAGAGGAAATGCCATTTAATTTCCATGTGTAGAATTTAAGAACAATTGAGGGTGGGTGCCACCTCTGATTATTTCACCCAACCCCCTGTTCAAAGCAGAGACAGTTTCAAAATTAGATTTGGTGGTTCAGGCCTTATGTGGTCATTTGCTGAATATTTCCAGGGGTGGAAATCTAGAAAGTTCTCTGGAAAACTTGCTCCAGTGATTGGTGGTATGATACATTTATAATTTTTTGCCCTTTGATCTAAGAGAAATTTGCCATGCGCCTCTGTCCTTTTCTCCCTATCTTTTGGATGTGAACCTCTGAGAAGAATCTGGCTCTTCCAGATATGTAAATGCCCGTTAAGAAATGGTGGATAGAAATTAGGTTCCCCCTTTGTCTGGTCCTCACAAGTCTGAACAGATCTTCATCTCAGCTTGTCCTTGTATGTGCTTCAGTCCCCAAGCCATGTGTGTGGCCCTTTAAGTATTTTTTAATGGGTATCTGTTTAAAGCTGTAATCAAATGCATGTTTGTTATAACATCTTGGCAAACAGATAGACCAGACCCTGTAACAAGCTTCTCTTCATTCTTTGATTTCTGTCATTTATGTTGGGGAAAGTGTGAGAACACCCTCTAAAAGGATATGTGCTAAAAGAGGCTTATTGTATAAATCTACACAGAATTCAGAGAATGCAAAATAGCAATACTCTGTGGGTATTCATCCTCTCTTATTAATACCGGCAAAACGATTCAATTAAAGCATTTCTGTTGAAAGTACTTGTTCTTTCAAATCCTTTAATTGCTTGGCTAACTACAGGAAGACAAAAGTCTAGAAAGTGTTGGGTAGAAGATCATATTTGATTGTATTATACTGAATTAGTCTCATGAACCACTTGATTTTGTGAGATATTTTTGTTTGAGCTTTTGAAGAGGGTTTCAGTTTTGGTAAAAACATTAATCATGGATTGCCTCAATTGAAATGGTGTGCACATTTTTTCTTCCTCAAGGGTGATGCAGTGGGTGACAAGCCCTTGGAAGTCCATGCTGCTTCAAATAAAGAGCAAACCAAGAAGTAGAATGCTGAATCACCTGGCATCAAACAGGTAAAGGATAAAGACAGGTAATAGTTTGTGGCTAAGCAGCAGAGTAACTTGGAAAAGCTGAACATTTTCAAGTTTGACTTGTAGTTTTCTTCATAATGATTAGGAGAGTGCGGCCAGATAATTTTATTTGTCCTAAAATTTGTCAAGAATATATGCACTCCCTAACACTATTTAAGTTAAGAAATCTAAATTCTTCATCTTCAGAGCATAACAAGTAAATATGCCTTCTTGAAGAGTTCTGAATTAATTGAGGAAAGCCTTGTGATTGTGGTGTTGATTAGTTTTGGCCTTTTATTTTCTTTTTTCTCTTCCCATTTCTGCCTCGCATACCAAAAACCTCTTTGCCTTCTTTGTCATTCTTGTACAAGTATTAGGGTGGGGAAAGAAACCTCTTCCCTGCTGATAAGTTTTCTCTAAAGATTTGTGAGTGCCAGGGTACAACACTGCCTTACAGCCTGTAAAAGTCCATGATGTGCCTGACCTTTCATGTTGATGCAGCTCCCAAATGAGTCCTGTTGGGAATAAAAGATGGAGGAAATGAAGGCAGCATTTTCCAGGCTCTCCAAAGCAGAAACTCGAGTTGAGATACCAGTTTTGACTTGGCCTCGGGGCTGTGTTCTAAACTCAAGCAAGTCCTATGGTTACAGTTCCTAGAAAAGCAAAACAAAAACATCCTCTTGACTTTTTTATTATGGTTTGGTTTCATAGGATAAAAATTGTTCTGTATTTGAGGCTTATTACAAATAATTATAACATAATTGGACATCATTTAGCGCAAATGTCAGATGTCTGCTCTGTTATCAGTTGATAAAGAATGTCTCTTCTTGAACATGTTTTCTACTTGCTTCTCTTTGCCCTGTATTATTTTTGCATCATGTTAAAAATTTTGCACCAGAAAGTGATCCTGGCATTATAGGGACTCCTCATCATTTTTATATGCAGTATTCCATTTACCAGAAAAAAATTATTCTTTTTCCTTACTGCCAGCTGTGTAAATAGAGTCCAGAGCTGGCAAACTGCATCAGTTTTGTTTCCATGCATAAGCATCAGTCATGTATGTTTGCAGATGTGGTGGAATGCACCCATCTGCTGGGCAGCAGCATTCCACTGTTACATGGGCAGCTTTAAAAAAAATCCTAGTTTTTAATGTTGGCTCCCTTAAAGTGTTTTTAATTGCTATTGCTAATTCTCACAGCAGCAATGTGAGCTTGTTGGCTGGCTGATGTACTGAGTACTTTAGCTTTCCCTTTAGAGCCATGAATATAAAGTCTTTAAGAATACATGTTTTCCAAGTAGTTTGTAAGATAGTAATGTAAAATAAAAACTAAAACAATAATAGGAGGATTTTTAATATTTTTTTGGTGTAAAGAATCCCAAGAGAAACAAGAGGAAGAAAAGCCTCTCTAAAATTCACTGAAATGTTTTCGTGCTTATTGTCAACTAGGACAGAGCTACTAAATGATAAAAAAACAAGAAAACTGAACTTTTGTTTGTGACACTGCACAAATATCAAGATTCATTACAAACAGAAATCCATAAATAGGTTTTATTTTCTTTCAGAATTTCTTGCTATGAATATAATTTCTGTTAGGCTTTTATTCACTTTTTGAAATGTCAGACTTATGCTTCAGGCACATTTTCTTTATTTGGGGAAGGTTTTAAGAGAGTGAAGATAAAATGCTCAGGAGCTTGAAGTACCTGGGTGCTCCTGGTTTTGAAACCAATGTGCTTCACCTCATGTTGTTTCTGGAGGAGGCACATTAAGGGAACTGCTGGATTTTTGACCTAGGGCAACCAGATGGTGAAAGTTCAATTCAGTATCAAGTTCAGCTGTTCTGTGGGGGTGGCAATTTGTTACTTGTGCTTGAGATCAAATCCAGTCATTTAACTTCATACCCAGATGTTTTGTTGGATTTGGGTGATTCCAAAGGTTGGAGAACATTGCTGTGATCTTTGAAAATACTTTTTTTTTTTTTTTTTTTTTTTCTATTCTGGATGAGATCAATCCTGAAAGTCTCACTGCATTTTCAACTGTTGGTAATATTCCTAGTTGAATGTGGTTACTAAAATAAAGACAATGTCATTTCCTCAATGATTTGACATAGCATGGGTCTCTGAACTGTGAATGGTCAGTCAAGGACAAAGTCATACTGGGTTGAAGACAACAACATATTTCTCTGTTCCAAAAACCAGCACCATTGCACCTCCTTTATTATAGTTTGTTTGTCATCAAAAATTCTATGCAAACTTCAGCTCAAACCACATCCCAGTGTGGAAGAAGCAAGCTTTAATTTTATCCAGCTGTTGTGTTTAGGATTTGCACGGAAGTGACAGGGTTTTGTGTTTTTCCATGAAGATAGCATATCTCATTTTCACTGTGTTTCAGATCTGTATTTATATAATTCCATTTCTTTAAGTTAAATTGCCCTAGTCTTACACCAGAGCAAGTAAGATTAAGAAAACATGCATTTGATGGGACTTTAAAAGAATTCTTCTTGAGAAAGTTGGTTTATTATGCAAGACTCCTGTTGGGGTTTGGTTGTTTGAAGTGTTCTCTTTTGTATTTCCATTTATTTCAACTATGGGAATCAAGTCCTCTAGAACAGACATGATCATTAGTGCTCTAGTGTCAGTAATATGAATAGTTAAATATCTCTACTCTAAGCAAATTGGTGTTGAGAATGTTCCTCAAACAGATTTTGATCAACATGCCACATCAAAGAAAAAAGTTTTGATTGCACTTCAAAAATGAAAAGGCTGTGATAAATTTAATTTTGCTTTCTCCCTCCTTCCCTCTCCCCCTTAACCTCTGTCCCCTTTCTCTGGTTATAGGTGAATAAAAATATAGATATGAGCAACAATTTCCCAAGAAAAAGATGAAAACCATCTGAATCCATTTTGAATGTGACTAATCTGCCTTCTGCCTCAGGACAGTCTGACGATCTGCTGCTCGGGCTTCGGGTATGGCTTCTGTGAAAGGACACTTTGTGTTTTGGGTCAGTCTTGAGACTTTATCCTCTGTTCCGCAGTGGGACTCAAGTCTGCCCATGCTTGTCCCATTGCAGGATCAACATTGCAAGTAGCAAGTCTCAAAATCCCTTGGTCTCTTTATTATTTATATATAAAATAAAATTCCAGTTACAGAAAATGGTTCATTTTTTCCCCTCCTGTCTTCTTTAAACTCACGGATGTGATGTTTGCACAATCTGAGAGGTTCTCGAGATGGTGTTAACAGTGCCTCTATTTTCTAACAGCGAGGACAGCTGAAAGTATTGGGATGTTTTGGCTAACATGAGCTCACAGAATTGGGAATGGGAACAATTACAATGACTCTTGTGTTTTGTCTGAGTCCCCCCCTCCTTTCTATACAAGCCCTCTGCCTCATCAGTGCCAGCAGGAGGTGTGTAATGAAGCATCTGTGAGTTCCTGTCTGGTGGACGGATGGGAATGGAGCTGTTAATGCTTGCTCTTGTTTTTGCTTGAATGCACAGCACAATGGGAACCAGAACATTACCGTGGTGGGAACCAGCTATAGAATAACTTAGCTGTTTCCTTATTCCTAGCCAGGGGAGGGGAGGAAAATGTGATGTGGAGGGACAAATACAAAAGAATTTCCAGCATTTTGAAATCTTTGCACAATAAAACCCTTTCATCATTTGTTGTCATTTCCATGAGTCTCTCTTTTGGGGCTTGATGCATTACAAGTTACTGTAATCCAAGTAGCTCCGAGCATTTAAAGCTGTGTTGGTGAGCTTAAATGCTCCTTAATTAATCGGTAAATATGAGGAATGGGGGAAGGATAAGATAAAATACGTGTTTGTACGATACATTAACTTTCTAAAAAGAGCAGGGAAGAAAACGCAAAGTAAATCGGATTCAAAATGCTTTTAAACATCTTTGTTATTCCATGGTTAGGTATTCTTGTTATTGCATGTTAGGTATTCCAGCTGAGCATATCCCGCAGACTTTTAGAGAAAAACAAACAGACCTTGGCAGTGTGAATGCCAGTCTGTGTGGGCATTACAAAACAGACCAACTCTTTTTTAGTACAGGCAATAAGGCGTGTGGTTGCCTCAGGCAGAAAAACAGTATCTCCCAACATGTTCAGTGCATGTTTTTATAATTGTTTCAGGCTGGTAAAGATGCATGTTGATATAGGGAGCAGAATTCTTGCATGGGGTTTGGGAGGTGTGTGTGTGTGGTTTTATTTTTATTTTAAACTTGCCAATGTAGTTTCAGCAGGCTTGGGAGGATCAAAGTAGTGTTTTTGTCAGTAGTGGAAAGGAAACTTGGGAAATAGAGCTGTAACTGCTCTTCTTACACCACTCCTGTGGTACAAGCATAGATTTGTTTTTGTCCTTAAAGGTATGCATTTTCGTATCACGTAGAGAATAATTACCATAGAATTAGGAATACAGCTTTAGATGCCTGGGAGTTTTTTCAGTTTCACATTATTTCAATATTTGGCATATGTTGCATGGGCATTTAAGGACATGATTACTTGGTAAATCAGTTATTTGTTTACATATACACGTGTGCATGTTTAAAAAGCCTGGGTTAAATAAATAGCACTTAAATGCTTTTCACTTGATCACATCTTCATTCAGCATATTTACGCTGCTGCTTAAAAATGTCCCAAGTGATTGACATCAAACCGGAATGCTTTTATCTAGCTGGAAATTACTGCCTTCAAGCACCTGCATACACACATGACAAAAGAGATGGTTCCAAGATGTGAGCAAGACAGCCTTAGCTGGAATCCTTTCCTTATGTCTTCTGGTTTTTATAAGTACAGGAAATTACAAAAAAGTGTCATGCTGGTAAGAGCCCAAGAGTTTGTAAACATTCAACTCTCTTGGCGCAGACCTTCCTAATGAGGAACAGCAGAGAAGCTGACCACTGTTGGTCACTTGGTCACTTGTTGATGTCCATACTTATCTATATATGTGTGTGTATGCACACACATGGAACTAAATTGTGCATGCATGTGTTATCTTTTGCCAGACTTTGTGGGTATTACAATGTAGGCTAAAAATGGTATAATCCCCACCCAAGTGTCCTGTTTGGTCATCCTTTCTCTTAAAGCTTTTTGGCTTGGTAACTGGACTGTGTGCAGCTGAAACAGTGTTCTCATCTCAGCATCCTTGGCTACTCTGGCTGCAGCAGAGGTTGGGGCCAGGTTGCAGTGCTCTCTCTTAAAAACACCNCTTGGTAACTGGACTGTGTGCAGCTGAAACAGTGTTCTCATCTCAGCATCCTTGGCTACTCTGGCTGCAGCAGAGGTTGGGGCCAGGTTGCAGTGCTCTCTCTTAAAAACACCATCTTTATAATCTGCAGCATGTGAAAGTTGTAGAACTGGAGGTCCTCAGAATGACCCTGTGTTTATGGGATGACGATTCTTGTAGACAGCATGTCTCGTGTCAAAAGTGACAACAAAGCCTCTCTGTTTGCTAGAAGGAGCATCACCAGCCTGGAATAATCCAGTCAGCCCAGGTAAATGTGCACAATCTTACAGCCTTCAATAAACACACAGGATTTTGCCACAAATGTTCATTGCAAAACTCTGGTTTAGACTCAGTGCTCTGACTGCAGGAGGCCCCAGACACAGACTTCACAGCAGTCATAATTCAAATGTTTTGGCGCATTTGTCATTGCATCTGTCACCTTCAAGGAGAGCAGTAAAAACCAAGATTGATGTGGAGGGAATTGCATTTTACCCCTTTTGAAAACAGTGCCCAGGGAGTTGAAGGGACTTGTTAGTGCTGTTTATTGGCAGAAAAAACTCAGTGTGAGCACATTTGCTTCCGGACAAATATAAACTGCATTTGTTTATTTTTGTCTCCCCTGCCCCTTTTTTTTTTTTGTTGTTGTTGTGATTATTTCTGTACCTTCCTATGAATTCTGAGCTATTTCTAAAGCCAGTTTCACCACAATAAACTGCTACTGACAGAGAACATTTTGGGTGTTCAGGCATGCTGGGAAGGCCTGCATGGCTTCCCACTGGACCTTCCTGGATGCAGCCTCTCACAGCAGTGTTGGCTGGTGCACCTGGGTGGCCTGGCAGCTGCCTAGGTTAACCCCCTTCCAGAGGGATTTTGGCAGGTACAAAAGCTTCTTGTTTACCAGGAAAACATTTGATAGCAATATCTAAACTACAAAGCAGAAGTTGTTTTAACAGAAAAAGCATGTTTTGAATTGTGCAACAACCCCCTGTCCTCTTAAGTCTGTCTGTACCATTAGCTGATTCTGGTATTTTT
Source organism: Oxylabes madagascariensis (assembly GCA_013400675.1). Lineage (NCBI taxonomy): Eukaryota > Metazoa > Chordata > Aves > Passeriformes > Timaliidae > Oxylabes > Oxylabes madagascariensis. The sequence goes on from VYZR01013775.1 coordinate 15,880, forward strand.
TGACTGGATGTGGTTCTTAAGCTGACTGGAGCTGGCAGCTTTCTTAGGGTCCCTCTGGAGAAAATGTTGGTGTATTGATGCAACTGGAATGTTCTCTCCTACTTCATGTCAGTGAAATTCATCACTGGCTATCTCTGCTTAAAGATGAAAGTCTGAGCTGGACTTGAAGTTCATGGATTCCTCCAGAGTGCCCCTCTGACAGCCACGTTTTCAAGCTGCTGTTCTGGTAGCCATTGCACTGATGTTGAAAGCTGGCAAAATCAAAGGTGGGCTGAGGATGTCTCACATCTGGTTACGAGTCTGCTCCCTCAAAAAGATTGCTCCCTCCCTCTGCTCCATTGGAAATAGACCTACAATGCCTGCACTAGACTAAGCTCTCTTGACTCCTCTTTACCCTTTTTCTTTGTGTGTGGGTGCATTTAAAGGTCTAAATCTACCAACCGACACACAAAGCCAGTCAGTCACGTGTGCTGTGTCCAGCTGGGGCAGACAAACTGGATGCAGTGCTTCCTCACCAGCCCCAGTAACTGAGGCATGATCCTGTTCTGGGTAAGCTTTGCTGGATCTTCTGGAGAGAGGAGGATCCCAGCGGACTTGCTTACAGTGTGCCTGGGAAATGCCATGGCACAGCCTGAGCTGTGCTCGTGATCCCAAAGCCTTTGAGCCTTTGCGCTGTACAAGGAGCTTGGTCAGGGAACTTCTCGTTTTTAGTGTGATTATAAACATTCACAAGACTCAAGAATTTGATTGAGACTAAGGCTAAAGGATGCACTTTAGTCTGAGTGTCCAGCTCTTCCTCAGCAAAGCTAACCTGAAATTCGTAAGACAGCCTATGAAGTAACAGGATGGGTCATTTACTCCACACTTTTTGGCCGAGGGGAGAGATGCTGTGGCAGGAAGGCTGTTGGTGCAGCCCTTTACCCACTGGGGCTGTGTAGACAAGTACTGGAGGGCTGCTGGAGAGCACTTCATCTTTTTCCAGGGGCTTGTGCAATGTGCATTTTCAGGGAGTAGTGTGTTCAGCCCTTGCATGCCCGGATAAAAGAATAACCTCACAAGAAGAACTTAATTTCTTTCTGCTTTGGCCATGACAGTGTGAAGCCACAGGACCCACCACGTGCCGTACCAAAATCTTTCAAAATCCGCTGTTCTGCGTCCCGCTGCATCTGAATCTTCCCTGTCTGTATCTGGAGTTCCTTCGTTCGACTCCAGGGCGCAGCACCCGTGCCTTTGAGGAAATTCCCTCGGTTTCTTTGAACTGAAAGTGAGCCGTGTACAGCGCTTGGCTGGGAGCGCCGGGGAGCCCCGGGGAGCCCCGGAGCCTGCTGTGCCCCTCCTCGGGCAGAGCAGGGCAGGGTGCCCCGCGATGCTCCCTCCCTGCCAGCTCACATCTTCACCCCAGGGACGGAGGAAAGCTCTCACTGCCCCAGCCAAGGGAGAATGCTGAAACACGAAGCCAGAAGCGTCTTCGTGGCTGTATGCACGTACCAGCTAGGGATTGCGGGCAGGCAGCTGGAGACGGCCCTCACCGCTACCGTTTTAGCCCCTTTTATTTCTTTTTGTTGTTGTTGTAGGGTTTACAGAAACATGGGGAGTTTGTATATCAATCCTCAGTGAAAAGGGATTCTTCCCTTCCCCCCACCCCCTGCCCCAGATTAAGTTCAGCAGCGTCCTCTTTGTAAATTTAGCAAGCTTCAGACTCACTTCCTTTTGTCAGGAGACCTGAAAGAGCCATTTCCTGATTCGTACAGGGCTCTTGTATGCGCACACTAAGTGCTCATTCATGCCGTGAATCATAAAGGTAACCTCAGTTCAAAGCACTGCGCTGATACTTCGGCGTGGGACCAAAAAAAAAAAAAAAA
>VYZR01013835.1:877-23247 GCA_013400675.1 Oxylabes madagascariensis
CCTGGCCAAGGCCTGCTTTAACGGGAACATCGAGCTCTTCGTCTTCTTCAACGGCGCCCTGGAGAAGGCCCGGCTGCACGAGTGGGTGAAGCGCCAGGGCAACGAGCGCCAGACGGCGCAGCAGATCGTCAGCCACGTCCAGAACAAGGGCACCCCGCCGCCCAAGGTCTGGTTCCTGCCGCCCGTCTGCATGGCGCACTGCATCCGCCTGGCCCTCATCCGCTTCCACATCAAGGTGAGGAGGAGCCCGGGGTCCCCCCGCGCGGGGGTCCCGGCGCCCCCTCCCCGCCGCTGCCCGCCGGCTCCAAGATGGCAGCGGGGGCTGCCCGCGGGGGAGGGAGGGCACCCTCCGCCGCTCACCTCAGCGCCTCAAAATGTCGCCCGGACCCGCGGGGGCGGCACAACTTTGGGCGGCCTCAATCCCCGGGGGATTTTGGCTTATTTACATGGCGCTGCCCGCCGCCCCGCCGAGGCCGGAGGCCGGGAGGCCTTGGCGGGGCGACCGGCAGCGCCCATGGCCCGGCCCGGCAGCAGGGCGGCTTCTGCCTCCATGTTCTTTCGCTCCGTTGACTCAAAATGTCCCTTCTTGCCTTGTTGTGGGTGAGGTACCTGGCTCATTTGTTCCTTAATAAGTTGCAGCTCTGAATATTTCTGAGAACATTGGGATTGCCTCTCTGCTGCTTTGCTTTCCTTCAGGTACTGCTGGATCTGTGACATCTGTTTGAGCAGGCCTGTCTGCTGGCCACATTGTAACTTAGAATTAGGCTGACATTATTTATAACCCATTCAAGGGATACAGGTAGGCTTTCAGGTGTTTCTGTCCACCAGGTGAATGTTCATTGGGACTGAAACCTGGGGCTTCTCCTGGCTCTCAAGAGGTTNGCATTAAATAATAAAGGGCAGGCAATTAAGAAGTCTTGCTTAACTGGCTCAGCCTCTTGAAGAGAGCTACAAATCAGCCTTGTTTCTCCTCCTGAGAATCATTAGATCATTTGTTACAAGGGTGCAGGGAGCCTCTGCAGCGTTTCATGGCAGAAAGTGCACAGGGCTGCTCTGTGGAGTGCTCTGTGCTGTTGTTTACAAACCAAGTGTGCTACACTGAGCATCCCAGCTGGATGTTTAGTTTGAAAAGCGATATGTCAGTGGCTATTTAATTAGGACCCTGCAGCCCACCTTTCTCAGATGCAGCAGCTTATTAAAGTGTTCCCTGATTGGGAATATGCAGATGCCATTGGTGGAAGAAATAGCTGCTTTTAGTTAGAGTGGAAGGACTTTGCCACCTCCAGCCTGGACTCACAGCAGCACACTTGGACCCCAGGGCTTAGGTGTAAGGACAGAGGAGACAAACAGGCTCCTATTCTCCTTCCAAGGAAAACGCTTTTGGAAGGGGTGTTGCTGTGCTCCCTGTCCCGGGAGAGGAAATTCTCCTCCACTGCTGCCTGTGTATCCTTCTCACATGGCTCTTCTCGGCAAGAATTTCAAGAAGAGGTGAGCAACTTCTCTTTACTGCTTGCTTGTTTGGGCTGGGATTGAGGGCAATAGGAAGCAAAAAAAAGTTGGTGTTTGGTATCTCCGGGAGAGGCCTGCAAAGAAAAAGCTGCTTCCAGTAAAAGAACACGGCAATGTTCATTCAAGGCCAGGCTGGATGAGGCCTTGAGCAGCCTGGTCTAGAGGGAATGTCCCTCCCATGACAGAGAGGTGGGAATAGAAGGTCTTCAAGGTCCCTTCCAACTCAAGCCATGCTATGATTCACCAGTGGTGCAGCCACTGTTTAACTGGTGAGAAAATTCCATTATGGAAAAAGAAGATGGAACTCCATCTTAAGCTCTCTTATCCCTGACTTTGGGAATATTATCTCTATTTGATAGTGTGCCAGATATTCTGGCTGTTGTGTGCAAGCAAAATTCTCCTGCATTCCCCACCTGCTCTGGCTTTCTGGGAAGTGAGAAATTATCATTGAGAGCAATATCTTCCTTTCTAAGTTCGTTTTTCCAGATTCAGGATGCTGGTTTTGCTTACTTAAAGACCTCCTTTTTTTTTTTTTCGTTAAGCACATCCTAAGCACAGAGTTTCCCATAGAGTAGGAAATAATCATGACAATGGATCTTGCACCCTACAAGAAGCTAAACAAGTTGCATGACTGAAGCCCATGCCTGAATGACAAAAGTTCTGGCCGTGATTTGAGCTGATTAAGTCCACAGCTTCTGTATCTCCAGCTCTAAGAGAAAAAAGTGGTGACAGCTCACCATGGTGATTGTGAGAATTAGTGCAATCATATATAAATATTTTACACATTTTACTATGCCACATACTATTTCACTAGGAATTAATTACTTGCTTTCCCACTGTGATGGGAAAGGAACAATGTCACAGAGAAAAGAGAAGAGCTGGCTAAGTGTTATTGATGGCTTCATTTTATTTACCAAGAGACTGGTAATACTCTAAAAGTATTTTTCTAGCCATTTCCTTCACCAAACACACAAGTTCTTTTGATAAGCAAAGAAAAGCTAATGAAAAGCCTATGATAACAAAATCACAAGAGCAATATGAAAAGAAACTGGCAAATGCTGACAGTCTCAATTATTATAATAATCTAGAATGGAAGGAAATTATATTATTACTCTAATATGCACTCTTGGCAAAAGGAGTGAAAAAAAAAAACAAAACACCAAAAAAACCCCAAGTAACTGTTAATTCTTTAAAGGCATTTATGAAACTGCAGCAAAACAACTTTTTACTTCCATTTAACATATATTTATTTTGAGTTGGGAAATGGTATGTGGTATTAAAAACATGGCAGTGTTCCTTGTAGTAAATGCTTTCTGTCCTGTGAGCCAAAGAAAGGGTTCACACTGCCCTGTTTCTGCAAACCAGAGTGTTCATCAAATGTTCCTATAGTCACTATTCACACCCAATAAACCATAAGGAGTGTTATTAGCTGAAATATTATTGAAACCACTTATGTCAAGCAAAGGGGAAGGAGGAGGAAGTAAAGTGAATGCAACTCAACTGGACACAGTACTGCAATTCCTTTGTTTCCTAAGAAGTTATTTGGGACTTTCAGCACTTGGTGACAAGCTGTTGGAGTGTGATATTGGTCTGAGAGTGACTCAGGAATGCAAAATCACTCCTGTTCTCCTGAAGATCGCAATGTTGGAATGCAAGACGGGGCAGGGATGTTAGCTGTGCCAGCAGAGATGGTTGTAGGACATTTAAGCATCGTTTGAGCAGAGGGGAGCAAGACTGTAAGACTGTGAGGTTTTTTTCAAACTAAGAATTAGTCCAAGATCAAAGGGATCATTATTTTGCTTCATTAGTCTTAGTTTGTACTGGTGGCTCTGTCCTGTTAACCATTTAGACATATATGCATAAAACTGGCAGACATTCTGTATCATATTCTGGCAAACTCATCAGAAAAGTGTCCATGCACAGCATTCCACAGTTATGGGGCTGTGCCAAAGCCTGGAGGATTTGCTGGGATAATCTGTGAGTGGTTACGCTGACAAGAGGACTGATGTCAGAGCCAGGCATCAGTCAGTGCCCATGGACAGGTCACCAGGGCTACAGAACAGGAAAACCAGCTCTCCCAGGCTTTTCAGCAGCCAGGAGCTGCTGGGCTTCATCCTCAATCACTCCACATTCCCCACTTTTGCTGCAGCCTGAGAGCTTCTTAAGGAAAGCAGAGACAGAATCTGTGCTCAATCTGCTGCCAGTTAGGGACCAAAGAAGCCCTTGGGGTGACTGTGAACAGCAGTGAAGCTGCCCTGCTCTGGGTCAGATGCTGCTACTGTTCCAGCTAGAAGTTTTGGGATCACCCCAACGTGCTTTATTTTTTTTTTCCTATGGGGAGAAGGATGGAGGTGAACAGCATCATCCAGCATATGAGGGTTTCAATCAGTTCTCTGCTTCTCCTTTACAGTTACTTCCCAGTTGCTTTGCACTTCCCTCTCAGATGCAACAGGGCCCCAAATTTCAACTGCTGAGATGGAAACATGCTTAATAATAGATTATGAAAAAGACATGGTGAAAAATTCCAGTTTAGATGGAGGATTTTAGTGCCAGATTGTGCCCTGGGATTCCAATGCATATCTTCCATTAAAGCCATTAAAAATGTTTGCATTTCAAGGAAGAATTTGGACTTTTGACACAATTCCCTCTTTTTCTTTGGGAGCCAAACATTTTCTGTGGTAACAGAACATATTATAACAAGAATAAATATAATGCATTCAGGCATTAAAATGAATAACAGTCCTTGATCTATTTGCTGAAGATTACAGGCATGAAATGTGAAAGCTGTTAGTGGTTTGAAGAAAGATATTTGCTGTAATTGGCAATGCAGCTTTGGTTTTATTACAAAATATGAAGGAGATGACCAGAGAGGTGTCCAGATCCTCACATTCTATGCAGAGATTACAGTGCATCTCATGATCATAACTTTGGCCAGTGGTTTGCTGCTTTTTAAATCAAGAGATCCTAAAATCTCAGGGTAATGTATTTGCCACACACAAGCTGCTGCCTCCTATTCCAGTGGAGTCAAAACCTTGGTGGTGAGGGTGTATGGCCACCAGTATAAGGAAAATGTTTCCTGTATTCACAAAGTACTGTATGAATGAAAGTGGCATTGCATTAATGGGACACTTTGCTTTAAACACTCAACCCTCCAATTTCTGTACTGTTTCAAATTGGAGCAATGTAAGCATGTACAGAGAGAAACTTTGTCCTCCAGAATGGAGATAACTCTCATCCTTCTCTCCCTCCTCAAGTGTTTGGGGCAAGCTGTGTCCCTTCTTTTCCTTCAGAAATGAAAGCAAGTGCCTGCCTGCCTACTACTTGTGCTTCTTCCCTGGGGAACGAGGAAAGCTAGAGCTCAACCCTGGAGTTTCTGAGCTCTGTGTTGCCTCCTGCTCTTCTGGGACTTGCAGTGGATCAGCTGGTAGTATGGATCTCAGTGGTGATGGCACTGCAGTTTTACAGGAACCTGCCTAGCACCCCCTGAGTCCTGAGGTCAAGATAAACTTCCCAGATGGGCTACCAGGTACAACACACTTCGGTGTGAAACCTTTAGAAATTTGTGTGATGGCAGATTTCACCAGAAACTTAACTTGCTTTACAGAGTGGTTTTTTTCAAGATTGATTGTTCCCCACAAAAATAATAAGTTGTTTCATCAAAGTTGACTTCTTGAAAAAAAAAGATTCTCATCAGAGGATTCTCATCAGAATCCTCAGCTAGTTGTGATTAAACATTGGTTTTAACCCTCCTATTCCTTTATATATAAGGCATAAGTAGTGCCTAGTGTGTATTTCCTTGGGATGCCTTGTGTATCTTCCAATGTGGTCTCCTTGATGAAAAACTAATGTTATATTTTTGGTTCTTGGGCAGGCCATAACAGCAAAGCCAAGGGTCTTTGCCTGTAATCAGCCACATCTAGCTAGGGTGTGGTTTCAAATGATTTAAATACTTATAGAATGCCACCAGAGGGTGAAACAAGGAGGAGGGGGGATAGGATACAGCAGTGGAGTGCTTGTTTTGGTGCCTGTAATCTCTGGGGAACTGCTCACGGTACAGAGCTGTCTCCTCAAAGAAATATTTGGGAATAATTGTATAGCAGTGAGAAGAGGGGGGAAAGACTCTTCTTGCTGACCTTGTTCAAAAGGTTTGAGATGCTTGCAACTGTTTCCAGAATTTTTTTTGACCTCTAGGTAACTTTTCTGATCTGTGGAAGGGGTGGTGAATCCAACAGTAAAGCTCGTCTGGGAGCAGGCAAGTAAATGAATGCTTGAAGAGCCTGTGCAGATTGCTTTGCCACGTTGCTATGCTCTTCCTCTCTCCTTCATATCCCCAGTGTATCAGTCAAGCCGTTTTCCCTTGATGTTACAACCCACGTAGCTGCTGTACGCAGTTATGTTTGGTGGTGGTATTTACTGAGTGCTTCCTGAGGATTTTCTGGTCTTTATTCCTTCTGGTTACTCTTAGCATCTCCGAAGTTCAGCTGGTCCGAGAATCAGTTGTACCCTGATGGATTTAAGAAGCTAGAACACACAGCAAACATGAATGAACTTTATTTAAAATAGAGCCAGTCAGCTCTTTTCCTCACTAAAGAAACAGACTGAGGCAGAAAGCTGGGATGTTTCTCTTCTGTAAAGAAGATCTCACACCAGTCATACCTTAGCTGGTTCCCCTCCTCTCCTTTTGTCAGTGTTCAGCAAATGCATTAGCAAGCATTTTTCATTCCAAAGTGATGAAAGGGAACAACAATAAATTACAATGCCTTTTAAGAAGTCTCCAAATCTTATCAGATCTCACATTTCATCCTGGTTGCACTTTTGTGTCATTCTTTTACTATTACTCTAATTGCCACTCAAAATTTATTTTGCTGTTGTTGTGCACCTAGCACTTGCAGCTACTGCTGAGAAATAGTACGGAGGCAGAAAGCAGAGATCCTCTCTCTTCCCTTTTTGTAAATTCCTATTGCTTGTTGAAATTCCCAAACTCACAACCTCCCAAGTTCCTGAAAAGAGTGGCCCTCTATGTACTCTGAGGTATTGTGACACTGTTAAAAATGGAAATCTGATGCTGCTTCTTGTGGGGTGGAGGGGAAGGAGCTGAGGAAGGTGGCGGTTTCACCCCGGCTGCCTCATGATGCTTGAATGCTGGGAGTAGAAAACAATATAACAAACACCTGAAAATGCAGCCACCTACCACTCCTTTATATAAATTCGAGATCACGAGCCAAACTCACTGTTGACATAAGCAAATGCAAATCTAATGAAGTCACTGCAGTTACTTCTACTTATGCCAGAGGTGAATTTGTCCCTATTTTTGGAACATGCTGGTTTTGTGCTACGGCACTGGCACACTGTATCATGTCAAAATCCTTTTGAGCAATGGCAGCGTGCCACTGGCTGAGTAACGTGATGCATCGTGTCAAACATCTGCCTGCTAATGGTCCTGATCTGCTTTTTGACACGATGCGTCATGCCACTGTGCCATGACCGAAGGCATCTGATAGGAATTCCGTCAGGATCTGGTAATTAGAAGTGTGTGCTAACTGAATATTGGAGCACTTGGGCACTTTGTGGAAACAGTGATCTCTGTGTTAGTGCATTTATAAATCTCTTCCAAATGCCTCATGTACTTGGGTGAAAAATGATCACTAATGTACTCCCACTTCAATGTGTCACATTAACATAATAAACGATAAATCATTTTCTATTTTAGTCTGTTCTGCTTTAAGGACTGGTATTGGATCTTCTCCTAAAAATGATCAATTGGTATTGAAAGAATTTGTCTCTATTTGTGATTTTACAGGCTTGTTTTTCTTACTGCTATTAAGTGTAGGAGGGTTTTGTTCTGGGGTTTTCGGGTGTCTTTTTTTATAAACTAACACCAGGCCTTGTTCTCACCGCATCTGAAAGCGTTTTACCTCAGACATCGCGGTGCTGAACAACATCTTCCCCAAAGCAGGAAACATGTTTCACAATCCTCCGCGGCCAGCGGCACAAGCTCCCCGGGCCGGGGAGGATCTGCGAGGGTGGATGGCAGCCAGGTCCAGAGGCGAGGAGGCGGGATGCCAGAGGAATGCCTGCAGGCAGCCCGGCCATGTGCTTGCGGTGAAGCCCTGCAGGTCAGGGGCAGGCTGGTGGCCAGGAACAGCGAACTTCAGAAGGTGATGCTGGGGATTGCCGGCCCGCAGCCTCCGGCTGCTGCGAGCGCCGCTGGTGGGGTGATGTCCTGCCTTGGGCTTGCTGCAGTAGGAAATGGGGGGAGAGAGATGTCTAAAATTAATAGGGATTGAGCAGGCATTTGTAGATAGCAATCAGCACCTGGATTTTCTGTTTTGACCAAGAAGCCAGTCAGGAGCCCATGCATTTGGTGTACGCAAGCGCACTGTACCTTTGCAGAAACTTCGTAGTGGTTGTAGTGGTTCGTAGCTTCTATGTGAATCCATTCACACAGATCTACAAAATACAACAAGAACAGGCTATCAGAGTGCTAGTTAAAAGGCATGTATCTACCTTAAAATCTGTATGCACAAAACTTAAAAAAAAAAAAAAGAAACTAAACAAGTCTTCAGGAAATTGGATCTTTGCTCAAAGTATTGCAGTTGAATGTTTTGGAGAAACGCTTTCTACAAACAGGGAATCCTACTGGGGCCAGAGAGAGCTATTTTAACCTTGTGTATTCATCTAACTGTTCTGGCCAAGGGGATGTGTCTGTGTGTTTGTGTGTGTATATATACAAAGAGAGGGAGAGCGTATAAATTTAGCATTTTTGATTAAAGGCTTCAATTTCTGGCTGCTGTTAAATGTAGGTAAACTTCAAAATTAATTTTGTGAAAAAGAAGCTTCAAATAACTCATTTTGGACATGATGAGAGGAATCCAAGAGCAAACAAATGTAAATCCTTCCCATGCTCATAAGCTGGGATAATGCTNGAGCAGCAGAAAGAGGAAGGAGAGGAAGGGGGAGACGGCGGTGGCTTGGGGCGGCCGCGGCCATGAGCTGCTCGGACGTGGCCATGCAGCAGCCCGCCCCGGCGGCGTGCGGGGCGCCCCGCTATCTGGCCGCGCCCGCAGCGGGCTGCGCGCAGGTGAGCCAGGGGCCGCGGCGCGGAGGGCTGGGAGGTGCGGGGGATTTTTTTGGGGAAGCCCCCCCCCGTCAGCGGGTGCACGGCGCATCGCTGGCTGCCCTGGGCGGAGACCTCCGCCTCGGCCAGCCCGCGATGCGCTCCGCAGCCCCCCGCCCGATTCGGGGATGCGGGGAGCTGCCGAGGGTGCCCCGGAGCGANTGTATGCACAAAACTTTAAAAAAAAAAAAAGAAACTAAACAAGTCTTCAGGAAATTGGATCTTTGCTCAAAGTATTGCAGTTGAATGTTTTGGAGAAACGCTTTCTACAAACAGGGAATCCTACTGGGGCCAGAGAGAGCTATTTTAACCTTGTGTATTCATCTAACTGTTCTGGCCAAGGGGATGTGTCTGTGTGTTTGTGTGTGTATATATACAAAGAGAGGGAGAGCGTATAAATTTAGCATTTTTGATTAAAGGCTTCAATTTCTGGCTGCTGTTAAATGTAGGTAAACTTCAAAATTAATTTTGTGAAAAAGAAGCTTCAAATAACTCATTTTGGACATGATGAGAGGAATCCAAGAGCAAACAAATGTAAATCCTTCCCATGCTCATAAGCTGGGATAATGCTAACAAGGCGTAGTCTTTTCCATGTGAGGAATGGCATCAAAAGCCTCCAAGCGTGGCACTGCAGCAGGGCAGAAACGTGCGCACGGAGGTAGGCCGGGAAAATATCTGAACACAACTGAAGCCGTTACAGCCAGATCCGAGTTTTCCATGTATTTTTCAAGTTGAAAAGTACGCTTAGTACATATGTTTTTTCTAAAGGCTGTGGAGCAAACGTGTGGAGGGAAGAGGGATCTCCGGGCTGGCTCAACCTGCATCCAACATGCATCCGTCCTTCTATGGAACACGTAAGGTCCCAGATGAATTTTCAGGGCGAATCCCTGGGGAGATGAAGAGCGGCTGACACAGGTGAGCGCTCGCCCCGCTCCCCGGGGCGCTCCCCGCTGGCAGGCGGCAGCGGGATGTAGATGGGGTGGACGTTCCCGGCGGTGCTGCCGGCCGGGCGGGCGGGGCCGGGCAGGTGCTGCGCTCCCGCGGACCGGGCCCGGGCGGGCGGGNGCGCATCGCTGGCTGCCCTGGGCGGAGACCTCCGCCTCGGCCAGCCCGCGATGCGCTCCGCAGCCCCCGGGCTGATTCGGGGATGCGGGGAGCTGCCGAGGGTGCCCCGGAGCGACGGAGCCCGGTAAGACCTCTCCTGACGAGAAAAAAAGAATTTCCCCCCAAATTCTTGCAAATTGTTGCGTCTGGCGGGTGGATGTTGGCTTGCTCAGCTGGCCTGGGGCAGGAGGAAGAAGTTATTTCCTAACTTTCCTCCTTCTGTCCGCCGTGGTGCCTTACTTGATGGCCATCCCCGCTCGCCCGGTGCGCGGAGCCGCGCCTTGGCCCCGCGGGCGCGCACACGGGCGGAGGGCACCGCGCTGCTCCCCGCGGACGGGGCGCGCCTCTCATCCCGGCACCCCTGCAGGATCGTCTGCGGAGAGCTTCCAGCTGAGTTTGGTGATCAGATGTATTTTTTTATTTTATTTTTTTTTTAAGTGAATCAGGAAATTCTTATCAGGCTGACAGCATTTTTAGACTATGCAGTGCGTGGGTGAAGTGGGACTAATATTGACTTGGCCCTAATGTAGTCATCTGAGAATACATTTTTTGGTTGTTGCTGCATTCCATAAGGTTTTATCATTATTATCCGTGAAGATTGTTTTCTCCGTACATGGGAAGTGACCCCTAGTATCAACTTGCCTGGGAGACACGACTATGGGCTAAAACATTAAAATTCCGATCGTGTGTTGCTGGTTTTTTTCCTTTATTGTTGGGAGACGGATCCCATTTGCAGAAATGATACCCCAGTGAACTTGTCCAGGTTGCTCATGTTGTTCACTCTAAACGCGAGCTCTGGAAAACTTTTGAGTTCTGCCTCTTGCAGAGTGCCTTTTCTATTATTTCTTCTCTAATCTTGCTCAGAGCTTGCAGGAGCTTCCATCTATGCAGTAATTTTACTTACGAAGTTTGTATTTGGATATGTGGAGCTCCAGTTCATACCCTGTATGATTTGGAGGGAAAATGAATAAATAATCACCAATAGCCTGTTTCTCTGACTGAGAGACCTAGAAGTAGAAAACTGCAGTTGTAACTCTGCTGTGCCTTCTGACGTTAGCTCTGGAAGTGGTTGTCTGTATTTCTCTTCCAGATCTGTAGAACACTTAGTATGGGGAAATCTTTTAAATGGCCGTGTCACGTTCAAGTGCAAGTGCTTTTTATTTTTAAGCATAAGTATGAAATTTGTTCCTCATCCAAAAGCAGGGCCATATAAAAAATGTTCTAGGCGCTCCCTAATGAACACTAAAGTTTCGTGAAATTTTATTTTAAACAAAATGAGTTATTGTGGGTTATGCTGTTTAACAAGTAGAGGTAGATAAGCAAGGCAAGCAGCGTAGCTAGCTCTGATGATCCAATAAAGCTCTTGAGTTTTGGCTGACACCATATATCACATTTCCACCTAGAAGCTTTCTAAACATGGCTGTCCTAATGTTATTGACAGTTTAATTTAATTAATCTTGGTTGCACTGGTTTTCCTGACACACTTGGAGACGAAGGGTCTTCACAAGCTACTTGGATGCCAGACTGAAAAGCCGAGCTGTTTTTGCTGAAGAAAGTGTTGCAGCCTCTACTTCCAACAGCTGCTAACTTTAGAGTGGTTTATGTATTTTCTGTGAGTCCAATATTTTCTAATTTTTTTTTTAAAAATAGTAAACATAGAATGCACTCTGCATGCATCAAGATTTACTGTTTGGGTAACAAATGACATTTTGCAAGTCTCTATTCCTTCAGAATTATCCTGTCAGAGATGCATAATCAACTGGTAGAGAACGTAACAAAAAAAAGATGAAGTATCTGTTGCCAGGTTTTTGGTTCTTACGCATGTGTTCAACATGTAAAACGCTCCTGCACTCTTCGTGAGGATGATGACCATTTTAAAGAATGTTTCTCTTTGCTGGAATTAAAACTGTGGTTTAAAAATAACAGCGAGGGAAGATGAATTAGTGGGATATCTTAAAAAAAAGTCTCTGCATTAGAGATGGTAAAATGGAGCTCACCCTTAAAATATCCGAGGACTCCACCAAGGCATTTTTCAGTGGTAGTGTACTACGCTTGTGTCTTTCAGTTTGTCTTCTGAGACAGAAAGCTCTTCCATGCTCTGCTGCTGTTGGCTTTCCTTCTCTTCTCAGGGCAAGGAGATGTAGGTGTGTTACTCTAACTAAAGCCTGTGCAAATCTCCACAGGTATTTGTAGCAAAGCCATCTGAAGTGTGTAATTGGTTATGCCAGCTTTGGACATCAGTTCTGCGTGCTTTAAAGAGCCAAGCAGCCCTTTAGCTGTGGAGCTGCCGCTGCAGGCTCAAGTTCTGGGCACCGGGGTCTCTCTGGGGAGCCAAACGTGTCGTGTTTCTGTGGGTCAGGGGCAGTTCAAATGGTTGTCTCCTTTTTATTTATTTTTTTTTTTATGGGAAGTCTCAGACTGCTTTTAAATGATGGACTAGTGTGCACCTGGGTTGTGCAGAAGTGTTGTAGCTTTAGGGGGTGGTCCATCGTGCCTTCTTAAAGTTTCCTCACACTGAAGTTATTCCCGCATTTCTGTGTCTGTATTTTTTCCTAACTTAAAATCTGCCCGGAATTGATTTTTGCCTTGCACAGAAAGGCAGGGTTTCTGGAAACGTAGCTTTCACCCGTCCTTAGCCAGGAAAGGACTTGCTGGCAAATTAATTTTGATGCGATTTTTTTTTTTTTTTTAAAGCTCTTAATGGACTGGAGCCTGAATTCCTCTTGAATGTTAATGGGAGTGGAGGCTTAGCACCTTAGATCTTTGAGATTGCTCAAGTCCAGGGTGCTTGCTGGAGGGAAGTAAGCGAAACATGGGTCTATACGTGCTCATATGGTGCCAGAATGAACTGATGAAAATGGGGTGTGGCCCTAGTTTTACAGATAAATCGGGATTTCCATACTCCGTTGCCAAAAGACGGAGCGAGTGTGTGCTGGTGTTAGGATACAAATGTGTTTGTGTGTCTGGTGGGGAGCTGTGCAGGCGAGAGGGTAAAACCCTGCAGACTGGCAAAATTAAAACGCTCTTTGCTGTCCACTCTGCAGCTGTAATAGTGAGCTTTGGCTTTCCTGTGGGTTGGGTGAGGAATGGGTGTAACGGAATTCGGAGAGGCTCTGGAAACACGTAAGGAATTGGAGCAGAATCCCATTGTGTTCCCGGCACACAGGGACTGGCTTGTCGTGTCACGTCGGGCTGAGCACAGCAAGCTGCAGGGCTGGGGCTCAGGTAGGACTCACCCTGGCTCACTAACACACACCAGCTAAAGACCTTTGGAATGGGAAGTTACAGTAAGTGGTAGTTTTGGAATTTCTCCATGGTATGTAGAGGCAAGCCAACATCTAAGCCAGCACTGTCCTTGCTAAATCAAGTCTTGCATAAGGAGTTGTGATATGCTCAAGTCAGACTTTCTGCTGGCAGTGCTGTCGACAGACTTTGTCCAGATAAGGCCTTGTCTTCATTAGCAATTTAGGTCACTAACTCGGCTCTTCCTTCCAAACTGACAGAGTTGCAGACAAGGACAGGTCACACTTGATGCTGTGTCAGCTGGCTGTGGCTAAACCCCAGTTCATGTACTGTAACTTGTTTTCTCGGTGAAATTCTTTGCATATTGTGCTCCCAGCTTTTGAGGATGGGCTTGTTATACTGCTCATGCTGCGTGGCAGTCTGCAGTGTCTGAGGGCAGGTAACAGCAGAGCATGGCTTCACATTCAATTTTTGCAGTTCAGATCCTTTCTCAAGGCTATTTCTTTGCTGTTTGCTCTACTAACTTCTCTGGAAGCTATGTAACCTATATAACTCGTCTACTCTCAGATTTACGGGATGTAAAACCTGAGTTAAGTCTTGCCCTGTGTGTGAGGTTTTGTTGGTTGCTTTTGTTTGGTTCAATCCCATGAGACATCACTGTTAAAAAGTTTGGCTTGCTTTACTCTGTCACTCTGACTGGGACCAAATTCTATTTGATCTTCCTCTAGCTACATAAAACTTTAAGGACACATCTCTGTTTACATGTACAGCAAAAGGTGTATAAATTCATTCTTTTTTCACCATTTCCCTCCATCAACAGAGCATATAAAGATCTCTAGGCTCTACCTCTACAAATCCAGTGGCTCAGCTGAAAGCAAGCTCTCACCTTGCTCATTTGAGTGGGTAGAAGTTGTTGTTTTATGTTTTTAGGGCAGTGCCATAATACATGTTTCAGGCCCAGCATTCAGTGCCCTGATTGCTTGGAATTGTCTTCTTCCTTGAATACTTTCTGTGTTATCAATAGGAGCCTGCTTGGCCGACAGCTCCACAAATGGAGGACTGTCTGAGGATTTGCCTCGAGTTTGTTGCTGGAATTCCTTCTCAGAAGCTTATGTCAAATGACAGCCTTTTTCTCAGGATAGGGTCATATAGTGTTTCCTCAGCGTAGTTGTTCTTTATTTTTGGTTCCTGTTCTTTTTCTCATAATGGAAAATCTGTAACAGGTGGCCACAGGCACACCAGACTTTCATGCTTGGGAGCATAAAGCACCATATGCTGTGTGGTGGCATGTATGGAGATAATAAATTGTAGGAAAATGTTTATATGAAAAGTAAGAGCTGGCCTGAATTTTCGGTTCAAACTTGGCTGAAGTAAAACCTCTGTTCTCAAAGTATGGTTGTTTTATTGTTGCTGTTGTTTTTTTGCTGGCTACTAACTGCTTTCTGCTGCAAGTGAATTTTTTTCGATTTGCAAAGAGGAATGTTCTGACGTTTTTACCAGACACTCTGGGTGAGACCCGGGACCCTTGAAGTCAGTTGGACTTTTGCCACAGGCTTTAATGTGGCCAACATTTCGCTGCATGAGAACCGTTCTGCATGGTTCTGGGTAGGGTATGTCAGAACATAACAGGGATCTTCGAGGCAGGCGTTTTGTGTGAAATTTTGGACTAAATGTTTCCTTGGTCTAAAAGCGCTCAGAAGACGGGATTGTTTAGAATAAACTTTATATTTAATATTCCCATATCAGCAGTGATATGCTGTTGTCCTTCTATTTCCTTTTGTTGTACAGTTTGAAGTGAAGGGTTTAAATTTTCTTTGGAATTGCCTGTTTGTGAATATATGAAATAAGAATATATAATGTTGGTTGAAGCTGACTTCAGCCTGGGCTGTACAGCACTATTTACCCAGAGATTGTGCCATTTCAGCCATGAACTAGGGTCTGCTATCTAAGGGATATAGACACTGAATTTCCCTGTTTTCTACTTAAATTCTGTATTCTGAATTTAAATTTTGTATTCTGTGTCTTGGCCAAGAGAAGATTTTGGCTGTTTGTTTTGTTTTTCAGAGGCTACTTAGTATCAGTCTGTAGTGCAAGGAAGGGAGAGGTATATTTCATGAAATATTAAAGTACTGAACGCTGACAAGAGATAACACCGTGTTTGGTCAGAAAAGACTCTTTGTAAATATCTTATATATGCAGTTGGCTGCTTAAATATATGCTAGAACTGTTCAAATGAAAACATGCAAGTGAAACTGGACTAGATGAGGTTAGTTACTATAAACCTACCCCGGTGTTTGTGGGGTTTTTTTTGTTTTTGTTCCCTCACACCCCATGATTGTGGGACAAATTCATTCAGTAGCTGATGATCTTGCACAGTTTTTCACTCACACAACTGCAGTCAAAAATACTGTGAGAAAATTAGTGTTAAGGTCAGAACCAAAATCAGGGAATTTATGTGCAAACAGGGTATTTTAGGTGAGTTGGGGGAAAATAACCCTCACATTATCCAAGGGTGTGTACAATGGAAAGGCTGTATATACATTGCATACGAGGAAAACTTGTTGAGTGACTTTCTCTCACTGTAGTGTTTTATTTAAGGAGTTTTGCAATTACAGGCTGATAATTTCTTCCTGAAATGCAAATTAATTAGATCTGTGTCTGATCATGGGCTTGCTGTTGTGAAAAATCTTTTCATTTAGAACTCTAATCTTTTGCAAATAACTCACTGCAAACCACAACTTTGTGCTGTAAATAACTTCAGTCCACACATAAGGCCTTGTTCTTGTCCTTCAGTCCTACTATCTTTTTTTTTTTTTCACATTGAAAAAAAAGGTCAGATTTGGTGTTTTTGAAAGGAGCAAGTGCTCAGAGCATCTTGTAATGACTGCCCGTGGACTGGAGGGGAGGGAAGAGAGTTGAAATGGAAAACGAATTAGATTCTTAAGCTGTGGAAGGGGGAACATTCCTGCGCAGAGAAGCGACTCTGGAGATAAGTTTTAATTTCCTGAGCTGCAGTCCCTGTATAGGAACATTGAAAGACTTCCTTCCTGATCACCAAGTCAAGCCAGGGGCTGTATCAGCGGTGTGTGTCTGTCTGTAATTGCGTGCTTGTGTCTGCATTTGCATAACTGCGGCATCAGTGCAAGCACCTGTAGGGATGGGAGTCACCTTTTGACGTCTGCTGCCTGTGGTCAAGGTCTGGCATGTAACAGACCTATTTAGATTTCTCTAAAAAGTCTCTTTCATACTTTGTCTCTACCTAAAAAACAAAGCCCAACCGAAAACAAAATTGAGAAAAGCACGCTCCCCCAGCCACTTGTCCTGCATTTTTAAGCGGATCTGAGTTGTGGTGCAGCTTCAGGAATGGCCAAGTCACTGAGGTAGATGTGTGGCAGGTTTCCAGTGCACGTGTCTCCTGTATGTGCAGTGTTGCTAGAGCTGTTCGTGTCTTACTGAAGCCTCAGTGGTCCGTGATTACTCAGGCAAAACCATGAAGCTCACTTTGAGTGATATCCTAGTAAACATTTGGGTAGCAAATATTAGGAGACCTTTCCTGAGACGTTTGTTTGTTTACAGAATGCACGAAGCACTTCCAAAAAAAGTGTAGGTTACCCCAAATTCTGCTTTTGCAAAAATATGTTTACAGCCTCAGACTGTTTCATTTTAGCAATTCTAGTTTCTAGTAAAAACTGCTTTATTTTTCTGTTTCTGTATTTTTGTTTATTTATTTTTGTAAGTGAATCCCAGCCGTTCTCCCATAAGTCTAAGTAATACTGTGCTAAACTGAGCCACAGTATAACTTGCTTTGTGAGGCACAGATGTACTGGAATTCCAGGCCATTGCCTGGATATCCCCAACTGATATAAAATTGCGTACGTCCCTCACTGCAATTTGTGCAACAGCATCTGAATTAATGGTATCACTGAGCTGTTTCACATTTATCAGTTAACCCACTGGAATGTCAGATACGTCGCTTAAGTTGCTGTGAGCTTTAAGTATAATGGGTTTTAATTCCACTTGTCAATAGCTCTTTCTTACAGCTATTTTTTTAAAATAACCATTCATAATTAAGACTTTGCCCCAGAGCATTTATTTTGTACTACAGTAGGAGAATTTGTTATCGGATTATATGATTTTGGAAAGCACCGGATTTAAATGTGTTGATGGTACACAAGGTCAGAAAACGACTTTCGATAATTTTTAAATTGTACGGGCATATTTATTGTAAAAATGAAACTTTATAGACTGTGTAGTTGTTTAACTTTTTCTATAGAGCTACTTCGGAAAAAGGGTAAGAAAGCCATAAACTTAAAGAGATTCTGATGGCGCTAGAGTGTTGCCAAGCAAACCATTAAAGATAAGTCAAACTGTAATTCTATAGGAATGCTATGAAATACGTCTGCATATGGACTGTAGTTGTTTTTGGGTTCCTGAAAGTGCTTGTGTGTAAAGTCAGCTGTGGAAATGGCTGGCTAGCTAAAAGCTACGATTCCTGCAGCTTGACTGTTGTGGGGAGAGGTTTTTTTTTTTTTTCTGTGAAAATAGTTGTAAAGTGGAACATCTGAAAAATATGTTCCATGCAAAATGGATCTTCACACACATTTATTTTGACATTTAGGTTTGATTTGAGAGAGAGAGAAGATTCTGAAATAGCCATTCACAGATGGCTTGTGAGGGTTTTACTTTTTTATACACTTCTCTGTGTTTTTGGTTTGGGGTGGATTTTTCTGCATGTGTTTGTGGACTTGTCAATCCCCCTCTTCCCCCAGATCACATGTTGAATTTTTTATGACTCGAATTTTTTTCCTTTTTCCCAAAAACTGGTGTTGAAAAAAATAAAAAGAAAAAAGGAGAAGGAAAAGAAACTTCTCCCACGCCTAACCTCAAAAAATCAAAAAACCACCCCAAACCAACCGAAAAACCAAGCCCTCAAACCCCCCCAAGGTATAACTTCCTGTGATAAAAATTCTGTCGTCAGTGAGTGCAAATTTATGCATTTTTTTGGAGTTTGATAATACAGTAGAAAAATTTTCAGGAAGCAGGAAACTCTCCCAACTTTACAGCTTCAGCAGTAGGTGTGGGAAATCCAGAGGGCCCTGTGTGCTCAGGTGGAGGAGTGTGCCCGAAGAAATCTGGTGCTTGCCCAGCTGGATGTGTGAAATGCAGATGCTGTGGATCTGGCCACCCTTCCACAGGGCTGGGCTCGACCTCTGCAGCCTTTATTGATGGAATATCCTCTCCAGGTGGGAGTCAGGAGGGAATTGTTAGAGCCTGTCTGCTTTCTTTTGAAAGTATTGAGTGAAAACTGGTGCTGATAAATTGTGGTTGTGAAACATGCCTGAGAAGCAGGTCCATCTGTGTGAGAGGAATAGAGCCTCTTAAGTGGGCGCTGGTATTCTGTTCTTTGTGAAATGCCAGTGTGAAATATCCTGGTAGTCCAAATTTAATTACAAAATGAATATTCAGTGTATTCAGTTATTTTTTGTTAAGGAAACCATATGTTGAGCTTCCACTGAATGCCATCACTGATACATCTCTTGTTTGTTTTGTTTCTGATCCCAGAAGAAGTTAGCTGTGTACAACAAGATGCAGGAATCTCTGGAAGTGACCCTTCCCAGCAAGCAAGAGGAGGATGAGAAAGACCAGCCTGCCGAGATGGAGTACCTGAACTCTCGCTGTGTCCTGTTCACTTACTTCCAGGGAGACATTGGTTCGGTGGTGGATGAACACTTCTCCAGAGCTTTGAGCCAAGCCAGTAGCTTCAATTCAGACACTGCCCTTCCCAAGAGCAAGGCAGGGCTGAATCCTCTGTGGAGAGGTAAGAGGGACAGGAACTCACTCTCTGTGGCGTGGCTTACTCGGGCTGCATTGCAGTAACACACACTGCATTGCAGCTGAAATTCTACTTCTCTGTGGAAGTGGAAAAATCCCCCTCAAATCTCCAAGAACTGAGGGGCTTCTTGGGTTGAGTGATCTGAGGTGTTAAAGGGGGAGAGAGCAGCCAAAGGCGTGGAAGGAGCAGGCATCTCCCACTCCTGCCATATCCTGTCTCTGCCAGGGGCTGGGTGAGAGGGGGCAGAGCTCACGTGGCTTCACGAGTGTCTGCTGTGAGGTTGGAGGCTTTTTTTTTTTAGCTTCAAGTGTGAAATTTGGCCTGTGAGGCAAGAGCAAAGCTGTTTGGGGTGCTGGTCTTGGACGTAAAGGAAACCTATGCAGCCTTCTCGAGTGACTTTGCCAGGTGATCAGGATTTGTCCGTGGCCGCTTTCCAGGCGGGGAGGAGCCGGTGCAGGATGGAATAGGCTGAGGGGCAAGCCCTGGCTCCTGTGGCTGCAGCCACGTGGTGTTTTCCATTGCAGCTTGCTTGTGGGAGAGGTACAGATGATGTTATGGCTTGCTGGGTGTAAAATGGGCGTGACATTACTCTGCCTCCAAGCAGGGAGCAGAAATTTGGTAAGTTCTGCGAGGCATTTACTCACTGTCCTAACATCTACCTCTTGTTATGCACATAAATGCCTATATATGTTACAGGTATTGGTGTGGCGAAGTGCAGGTATTGCCAGAGACACTAGGTAGCCCTTACAGACAAGACTTCCAAATTGGAAAATGCGTGCCAGTAAAATGCTGTTTCTGTTTTTTTTGGGTGTGGCAGTCTGGGTGTTTTTTAAGATCCTCACAGCTGCATTGTTTCTGATCACATCCTTATGTGGACTGGCACAGGGGTGCAAACTAAGCGTGGTGAGCAGTGGCCTCACACTGGGTTGATGAGAGAGGTACTGGTGGGATCTGAGCAGGAGCACTGGTGCTCCTAATCAGCGATGTGGAGGTGAGGCTGCCTTGGTGAAAGCCACAGATACCAAAGAGAGATGGGATATTTGGAAACAACTGTGGAGAGAAAAATAGCACAGAAGGACTTGCTTTCCAGAAGGATGATGACAAATCCGAGGAAGTTTAAGCAAAGGTCAGCACAAGTGGCTGGGGAGCTAGAGGAATTTATGGCTTGAGCTGGGACCGTTAACGTTAATGGGAAATTTTCCGTTGACTAGACTGAGAGCAGGATTGAACCTATGCTTACTAAAAAGGAGACTAGAGCATTTATAAATGGCCCAGACAGGCTATAAATGTTTTAGCAGTGGGATCGAGGCAGTCCCCAGAGACCCCATGCCCACAGCAAGCCCTCTTCAGCGAGCCTGGGGGCGTTCCATGGGTGGGGTTGTGCCTCTTCCCTTTGGCCTCAGACACACCCCGTTGGTTTTCCCTGTCCCCCTTCTGTGGTTTCACAGCTGTCCCCAGAGGGCTCTGCAGGGGACATGGGAGGCCTGGCGTGAGGGTTCTCCAGCCATGCTGCCTCCCGACCCCGTGTGCCCCATGCCCTCCGTGGGGAATGGAGGTCGGCGTGTCCTGAACATCTTCCGGGAATAAAGTAAGGAGATACGCCCTGTGCCATCCCTGCACCTGCTGGAGGGGCGTGAAAATCCCTGGGGAGGCTGCTGGGAGCTGACAGAGCTGAGGGCATTTGCAGCTCCAGAGAAGATGACATGAGCCTTATTAGGCCCAAATGGGTCTCTGAAATGCTCCTGCTTGAAAACAGCGAGGAAGGACCAGCACTGACAGCTTGGTCTTCTGGTTCATGCACAGTATCAAAGATGCTCAGTTACAGCTCATGAATGTGAGATTGTATCCCATTACCTAAAGAAGTTAAAGTATGATTAGCTTGAAGTTCTTCCATAAATAACCTTCATGGGTAGTCAGAATTGCTGTCAATTTCTTACTCAGAGAAAGAAAAAAGCTTTTTGCAAGAGCTGTTGAGCTGTTTTGGGAGGTACAGGTTTCAGTGGAAAGTGTGTGAGCATGAACTGACTCCTCAGCTCACTGCATTTTCTCCTTTATCTGAAAGGAGGGATTAATAGTGTTTTTGACGTTTTTTTAATCTTTTTTTGCCCCCCTTTTTTTTTTTTTTGGTGTTCTGATGGAAATGACTCTGATTATATCATTAAGGTGATATTGCAGGGTGGGTTTTTTTGTTTGTTTTGAGGAGGAACTTTGCTTGCATATAAAAATTAGAACCTGTTATTTGGAAAAGAGCAAGCCTTCATCATTTTTATGTTGAAACTACTGATCAGGTTAGGCAAAAATTATTTTAAAAACCGATTTTTTTTATAAAATACAGTTCTCTACGACAGGCTCGAGTAACGTGAATATTCAATTTTAGGTGTAGCTGCCTGAAATCTTTTGCAGGTGCTAATGATACCTTGACACCAATGTTACTTTAATGGTATTTTTGTCAACATGTTTTTCCTTGCCGAAAGAATTGGGTTGTTTTTCTATCTTACTTGCCTTTCCTCTTGCCTTAAGTGAGTGCTGATGTTGTACTACAGAAAGCTCCTTGCGTTGTCTCCTTTCCAGCGTGTGCCCTTCTGGCATGTTTTCAGTGTGTGTTGTGAGCATTTGGGTCGGCCACCATGAACACTTTGGGTTGGCCACCGTGAACATTTGCATCAGCCACAACTTTGTGGTCCCTGGGATGTTGCCTTGTCCCTGCCTCCCTGTACTTAGGGTAGGAAGTTGTGGTAAGTGTAGTGTCTTTCTTGGCAGACAGTTTTTGTTAAATGCCTTCTGAAAGGCCGTGGAAGCACAGAGATTTGTTTTTATTTTTAATTTTTTCTTTCCCAAGGGCAGTGTGGAAATGGCTGTTTCCCCATGTTCCATAGAGGCCAGGTATCCCTGAGCACTCGGGGTGGGTGAAATTTTCCTGCATGTTGATGTGACCTGGATGGAGCCTGTATGAGAAGTGGCAGGGCTGACCTTTCCCAGTGAGGGTGGCCACACTCAGTGGTGTCAGTGGGGGCTGGCCTGTGACAGTGTCACGCAGCAGCGATGGCTTTGTGAAATCTGCACAGGTTTGGGAAATGGAGATGACCAAACATGTTTGCCGTGGCCTAGACCTCCTGCATGACTGGCAAAGCCAAGCTGTTATGCAATCTGGGATGAATTCGTGTTGGCAGATTCAGTGGTTTGAAGTGCTCTCTCCTGTTGCTGAAGCTGTCCTGCAGATACTTTGTGGTTTTCTGTGCTTTTTTGAAGTGCAGTGCTTTGGATTTAGGGCTTTTCCATGCAGATAACAGCAAAATAGTTTTCAAAAACTTGATTACAGAGGTTAATTTTCCAGAATACTGGCAGAGCATTGTCAAGCTGTGCTCCTCTCAAGCAGTGTGGAAAGCAATAGACTGGACATGAAGTTTGCTTTTTTTCCTATGTCAGCCCTGCTGCCAACAGCACAAGCCATACACACTCTCCATCTCAGTGTAATCCCTTTTTACAAGGAATGATTTACAAACACAGAACAATACCAATTTTGGAGGAGTGCTGAGGCTTCTGTAATATTTTTGAAGCTCTCTC
>VYZR01013845.1:0-10458 GCA_013400675.1 Oxylabes madagascariensis
GGAAGGCAGGGGAAGGCTGCAGGCTCAGGTGGTGCTGCAGGGCTGCTCTGCTTGCTCCTGTTCTTGGCTGCCCGTGCAGGCACAGGTCCAGCAGGGCTTGTGGCAGAGCCCTGCACGGGGGGAAAAGATGCTCTGTCTCTGCAGGTTCCGTTTCTGTTTTGGCAGATACTCTCAAACCTGGTCGTGACATCATTTATAATTATCAGCAGTGCCCTAATGGTGGTGGTGGAATTAGAGGCAGCCCTGCTGTTTGCCCAGAGCTGTTCCAAGTGCTGCCCTGGAGAGGCCGTGGCAGTCCTGGGCTTGGCAAGACAGGTCCAAGATGCTGTTTGCCTCGAGAGGGGAGCTTCTGGTTTTGCCAAAATGGTGCTTTTGCTGCTGCCAAAACGGGGATGGTTTGGCTATTGAGGGATAGCAGCTGCTATCAGATGAGTTCTGGCCCCAGTCTGGCTTTCAGATTTCTTCATAGAGATGAATCTTCAGCTCTTGTCCTGTTGTTTGTGTCAGAGGCAGTCAGACGTTTTCCTGACTGTCATTTTCTCATAAAAAGCCGCCTCAAATCCTTTTTAAAGGATTTACATTTTATGCTGATAATACTCAGGACTTAAAGGCCTGATTCTCCTTAGGCTTGTGGTGGTATCACTGTGGGATAATTCCAGTAAGAAATATTCCAGTTACATGTGTGAAACGAAAGAAGAATTGGTCTGGCTGGTACATAATTCATTTAAATAAAAATCAACAGCCCGATGGAAAAGCTGGGTGTTGTGTTTGCCAGTGAGGAGCTCCTGCAGAGGGGTGCAGTGCCCTGTTCATACAGGCTGCTGAAAACTGGGGTGTAAAAGCTTTGCTGGGCAGGGCTGTGGCTGTGGCAGCTCTGTCATGTGGGCATCCTTGGTACTTCTATGAGACCTGAATGTGGAGTCTGTGCTAATACACGAGGTGCTGTGAATTCTGCTGTTAAAAAGAATATTCTAGAAGATTGAGCATGACTGGATGCCTGCTGTTCGTCAGGGCCTCTCTTCTGAGCCAGGAGGTTTGTCCAGGCTTAGGCTGGTGCAGAGGTGTGGGATGGTTCTGCACCCTGAGCACAGCAGGCATTTCTCACCCCAACCTGCCGGGACACACGGGGTGTCTGGATTTGCTGCACGAATAAAACAGAGAAATCTGCCAGCCTTATGCCCAGCAACCTCTTTCTAATCTGTAAATTAGGTTAGTTATTTGATACTTATACTTTATGAAAGAAATAGTAGTACAGACGTGTCTCTTGCCTCGTTGTCTTAGTTTATCCTTGTAAATTTGATATCAGAGTGTTAAAGAGTAGTAAATAAAGCAATTATTCCATCGAGACAGCCAGATTTGTATTTTCCCCAAGAATCTCATTTCTTGCTCTGGCCACAGGATTCATTGGCACATTCTGTGACACTCAGCTTTTTGAGACTTGCAGCTAGAAGTGGTTTTTAGGTTTCCACAGCAGCATGAGTCATTTGCATCAGAGCTTCCTGCCCAGAAGGTACCAAAGTTGCTTTGGATTTGTCATAGAAACTTTGACAGCAGACTCGCACTTTGAATTTAGGATAGATTTATGCAGATAGGTGTTTAACTAATTAAATTCAGAGCAATTTGGCACAGTAGCTAAAAATATGGGAACCCTCAAGACTGCAGAGCTTTGGAGAATTGGTGTCAGCTACAGCAATGAAAATCAGAGTGATTGAGAAATGTTTAAACTGGAAGGGCAGGCCAATGTGATATTGAGTGCATGAAGGAGGAGAATGAAGGGCAGGAGATGAGAAGTGAGAGGAGCCTTTTGCAAACAGGAGTTTGGAGCTCCCAGCAGTGCTGGATTTGTGGAGTTTCATTGATGGAGGGAGGGTTTGTGAGCTGAGGAGGTTACAGGATGTCTGCCCAGAGAGGGAGCACAGAGCCATGCTGATCTTGGATGGAAAAAAGTGTGGAAAACTGTGGAGAAGTAGTTCAATAGTTCACAGGTTAATGTACTTGCTGAAGATTTTATTGTTCCAATTTAAAAAAGAAAAGAAGAAAAGCCCAGTCCTTAGCTGATTTTTGCTCCTTCATTTGGAGGGAAGTAGTTCACTTTGCCACAGAGTTCAGTGATCAAATCAAATAAATTACAGCTTTTCTGCAGTGTTTTCCATTGGCTGGTGTGAGCATTTATTGCTTATCAGGGTTTCTTCCTTGTCAACTGTCTGCATTCATTTTATCATTCTGGTGATGCAGCTCTGGGTGTTCCTGTTCCAGTGCTGGGACTGCACGCCTGGACAGCCTCCAGTGCTGCCTATTGTTCTTTCTTCCTTTGAGCTGCAAGTGGCAACTGAGCTCTAATTTTTTAATTTATTTATTAAAGAATCGAATCAACAATCTTCCCATTCACAATCAGGATCACCATTCCCCCAAAGCTAGGTCTGTATAATTAGCCACAAGCCAAACTTTGCATTTTCAGTGGGAATTGTTCAGTCTGGCTGGTATTGGGAGGATGT
Source organism: Oxylabes madagascariensis (assembly GCA_013400675.1). NCBI lineage: Eukaryota > Metazoa > Chordata > Aves > Passeriformes > Timaliidae > Oxylabes > Oxylabes madagascariensis. The sequence continues at coordinate 2,496 of VYZR01013845.1, forward strand.
TTGAACAGAGGTACAAGGATTTTTTTGTCTGCTGATAAACACATCTTATTCATTTATTCTTGATCCTATGAAAGAGCTGACAGCCACCAGAGCAGTTTCATTCAGCCCAAACTAGGGGGGAAAGCAAGATTATTAAAGGCAGCAACCTTCTGAAATGCACCCAGAGCTGACAGAAACCCTGTGCAACTCCACCAGGTGTCATCGGCGGAGTGTTTGGGGATGTTGCCTTGTCTAACCAACGAGCACCTTTTGTTACGTGCTTCCAAAAGTTATTTAACAAGGAGTTGTGATTCTTGCTTGTGGAGCCCACTTTCCATTCTGCAATGACTGCTTGCTTCCAGAACTTCAGTGTCATGGGACAGTGAGGTGGGGACCCTGCAGAGAATTATCCTTTCTGGAAAGCCAAGTGCTCATTCTCCTCAGGTGGTTAAGAAGGATTCCTATCAAGCTCACTGTGTGTATTTTTGATAGAGCTTAGATTTTATTTATCTTGTAATGACTTCCCTTTCAAGCATCCAGGTTATTGCAGGGTGGTTCTTTGGGCATTTTAAATCTCCCAAAATACGATTTCACCCGTGTGAGCATTGCTGTGCTGCCCTTTGCCTGCTGTGGTTGACAGAGCAGTCCTGGGCTTGCTGTGGCTGAAGGAATTTCCTGGAGGGCCCAGATGGGAACATCCCCGGGTGTGAAAAGCAGATCTGGGCTGGAAGGCAGCCCCGGTGAGGGAGGCACAGTGGACATTTGTATATCTGGGGTTCGGGTCGGAAGAATTGGCTGGGAAGTCTCTGAGCCTTCCTGTGGTGCCCAAACAGAATAACTTGAACAGGAGCTGCAATAAACCGGGAATCAAACTACAGGGAGAGGTATAAATTGAGTTTAATTAGAGGCACTGAAATCAGGCAGGAGGATTCTGCAGCAGGAACCCTTAACCTGCTGGGGAGGGCTCTGTTGCTGGTGCCCAGGACTGATGCAGCAGGGTCTGAACATCTTTGTTTGTTCTCTCCACTTTGACATCTGTGCAGCTGCTTCTCCTCCTTGGCTTTTTATTTCGTAAAAAAAATCATAAATGAAACGTGGTTCCATGTACTGCTTGTGGTCCTCTCAGCATCTGGAACAACTTTTTTCATCAGTTTTCAGTGGCTGGTAAAGTCTCAATTTCTCTCCTGTGTCTGTGTCCCATAACAGACCCCAAAATAAAAGGCTTTAGGACACTTCCCTTATGTGTCTGGATTCATAAATTACTAAAATTCCAGGTTAGTGCCCCTTTCCTTCACCCAAATTTTCCTTTGGTGGAACATCTCCCATGTCATGAATATTTTCAGTTCCCTCTTTTGTGCACCCAGAGCTCTCTCACATCTCTCATCCTGCAATTACAGCTCTCCCCTATAAATATTTAAATGGCAGTTCAGCTTTCAGACAGAGTACACCAGTGACAAAGATCAAGCTTTCTGACCTTTTGTTAATTTGCTCGGTGAAATAGGATTCCCATGGTCTCATTTTTTGTATTTAAGAGAAGAAATTTGCATACAGAGAGGGTGTTGGCTTTTCTCATTTTTGTTGCTAATTTCTTTTGGGTACATTTATTCTAGTAGATTTGAAAGAAGAAAGTCACTGGATAGTTTTATCAGTTATGCATGAGAATATGAAAGATAGACTTGAGGAGAAAAAACCCACTTGGGCTCTTTATCAGGAAATGACAAGAAATTTTTTTACCATCATGGGGAAAAAAAAATCAGAAAAAAACCCCCACAGTAGAAATGTATCTAGACCAATGGAGAAACTTGTTATTCCCTGTTACATTGGAAAGAAATACAAACTGTTTATGATAACAGTGGAGAGTGAAGCTGGAAAACCTCAATTATTGCTTTGGAAATGAAATTATCTATTCTGGAAAACACAGCACCTGCATACCCCCCAAAACTGAACTGACAGAACAGTGGAGTGTGTCAATGTAATGACAAATCCACTGGATTTTCAGGCAAAATGAAAATGAAAATGCAAAATGAAAACTGTATCACGGTTTTGTAAACAATAGCTAAAATATTTGTGTTTCTTTGTGTTTGTTGTGAGGTTTCTGTGGATATTTCCAAGGAAGGAATGCTTGCAGTTCCTGGGGCAGAGGCTGGGGCCAGCCAAACCCTGGGACAGCTCTGGTGTTGGCCCTATAGGTTTGTTAGTTGCTCTTTGTTTCTTATTTTATATGCAGCCATAAATGAATGGACAGACATATAAAGTTGATTAAAGAAGGGACTTAATTAAGGGTTGTAATTAAACTAGTGGAGGAAATTACAATGGAATTGAAAATTCAGAACGAGCCTGTGTGATGTAAAGGCTGGTGGTGTTGAGGCAGTAATCTGTATGAAATAATTGATTCTGTAGCCATTAGTCTTTTCTAATGAGCTTAAGGACGAGGTGGCACGATCTCGCTAATTAATTTGTTTTGTGACTTTGAAATATGATGTAATGGCACAAAGCTGGGGGTTGTTTAACACACCGAGAAGCTCTCAGAGCGTAAGACAAATATCATCAAAGCAATTCCGTGTTCTCAGTTGGAACAGGGCTGAGGAGAATATTTGGTTTGACACTAAAACATCAAACCAAAACATCCTGCACGGGGCAGCCCCAGTGATGGGGAGATCCAGGGGAGGGCTCCTCCAGCTGCACAGCTTTTCATCTTTTAATCCTGAGCTGCTGTGGACAAACCCTGGGAGCTGCTGGAGGTCTCAGATGTGCAATATTTTCTGTGCTCTGGGTTCTGCACGGTGTCACATCCCTTGTGTGAATCTCTGCCACACTGTCCTGCATCACCACAATGTTGTAGTACCTTTAACCTAAAATCTAACAGTGCTCCTAATCCCAGGCTTATCTTGTTGTTACCTACTTGCACTTAATAGGACAGTGATAAATGATAATAAATGAATGATAGACAGTAAATAAAAGCCATCAGCTTGGTTAGTATCTGTATTAAATATGTCTTTCTCCGTACACACCCACACAGTGCAGAGCTGCAGAGCTACTACACATTGTAATATTGCTGATTATTTCAGTAATGCTGAATATTTATACTCAGATAGAGGCAAAAGGAAAGAGACGTGCTAAAAGCAGAGGGAGGTCAGGAAAATCCTTTCAGTTTAAGAGGAGAGATTGAAATGTGCTTTGTGGAGGATTTATTGAAGTATCTTGCATTACAAGCTCAACATTGGAGAGTTGCTCCAGCAGAGTGATAACTGACAATTGTTGACATTTTCTGTGCTCTGTGGCCTGGCTGCTGAGTCTTTGATCATCGTGTGTTCATCACGTGCAATTTGGGACCAGAGTCAATTGCTGACTTATTTCTGATGTATAGTTTGAGATCATGAAAGACAAGATACAAAACAAGACAAGATACACGACAAAGACAATTTCTGATGTATAGTTGGAGATCATGAAAGACAGGACAGTGACGGCACCTTTGGAATTAATGAATGTTAGAAGCAAACTTGTCTGACCTCGTGAGCGCGAGCAGTCAGAGTTTTGGTGTCTCTGTGACCTTTGCTGTGCAGCTGGAATCACACGGAGCTGTGAGCAGTGCCCAGCAGGAACCAGCCTGGCGCTCAGCTCCTGGCAGGATTTTCCTGGAAAGACTTTTCAGTTCCTCAGCAGCCTCTCCTCCCCTGTGTGTGATCTCTGGGAAAGGTCAGCTCCTCTCGCTGCTCCTGTTGCCACTGAGAGCTCTGTAAGGATTGCACTCAGCAGGCTGTGGCTGTGACAGGATTTTACCTGCATTTATGGAGACCCTGCGGATACCAGAGCTACATTTGAGAAACTGCAGGGAATTTCTGATCTCTGATACCCAGAGAGCCCTGAGGAAAGGCTGGAATTCCACAGGAATGGAAGAACTCTTTGCAGAAGGATGCTCTGATAGCACACCCTGTGCTGGAACCCCCAGCTGCAGCTGTGAACTCGCATTTTTGGGGCCCATCAAGCCCCCCAGTGCCCACTGCCACCCTCCTTGCGGCAGAACCTTGCCATGGTGTGGATGTGCTTCACTGCATTTGTTCAGGAATTTGGGAAACGAAGCCTTCCCTCAAAACCAGGCGTGGATAACTCGCAGTGCACGAAGTGACTTCTCTAAATAGATCCTTCCCCAGCAAAGGGCTCTGTCAAGAGAGTTCTTCAGCAGCCAGCCTGCACCTCGGTGAGTCACTCAGACAGACGGGGCAGGGGGTTGGATTACCACCCTGTTCAGCTGGCACAAGGCAGCCACGCTTCTGCTCAGGAGTCATGAATAAGTAACAGATCTGAGCCCAGGCCAGCAGATCTGGGAGGATCCATCCTTTCCTGGGTGATTTCCCGTGTCCCACGAGCACAGCCTTGGTGCTGGCACCGCAATTAGATTTGTGCTGATGAAGACACCAAACATTATGTAAGTAAAGGCATTTAAAAATAGCTGGCAATGTGGGGGTTTGAGTGGAAGTATCTCTCACTAACTCTGTGCAATCTGTCAGTCTGCAACCTCTGATATTTAGCTCGTGCACATAGGATGCAATTCATATGCCTCGCCATTCTGGGTGTGCAGGGACACTATCCAAAGGTATTTTTAGAATTCCATTTCAGGGAAAGAAATACAGCCTTGGGAAGGACTGATTCATGCTTCTCATCCTGTCCCCTCCTCTGCTCCACGGTGGGTTTGAGCCCAGGTCCAGGCTGCAGAGGGGGTTGTGCTGCCCTGGGGTGATGGATCAGACGGGTCTGGGGTTCAGCAGGAGATTGGGGTCAGTGAGACACAGAGAGGGCGTGGAGGAGGTTCTGTGACCCTGCCAGGGATGGGGGTGACCCTGCCATGCCCCTGGCTGGGCAGCCCGGAGCTCTCCAGGTGCCAGGGAGCTCCAGGGAGGGCGTTGGGGCACCTCGGGCACAGCCCGGGCTGGGAAAGTCCCTGCGGCTCCTGCCCAGGGCACTGTGCTCTGGGATTTTGGGGTTTAACCCCCCTTCCCCAAGGCACTGTGCTGTGGGATTNCATTTATCACCTTTGGTCTTCAAAGCACTTTGCAACCAGTAACTAACAGAATAATTTAAAGAAAATTCGTTTAAAAATACCATTTTTAAACCTTATGTTCTCACTCTTCTTTGTACCTCACCGAACTGAAAGTGAAGGCTTAAAGCTTTGCTTTAAGAGCCTGATATTTGAAGCTTGGGGTTCTAAATTTGGTGCTGGATTTATCCATGTGAAGGATAGGAGTTTGATTGCATCAGAAGTAATTATGTTTAAGATGACAAGGGAAAAGTGCATAAATGTGATATTTTGAACAGCTGTTAATGCCTTCTTTGCATCTCTGCTTCTGAAAAGAATAATTGCATAGCAGTGATGTGAACTGAATGTTAAGGTCTGGTGAAAGACATTTCTGGTTAAAAAAAAAACAAAAAGTGGAGTCAATCTTTTAATGCTGCATCCAATTTCCCTTCCCGAAGTGTTTGGGAGGGGAGGGGGTGTTTGCACAGCCAGCCCCAGCCCCTCACAAAAGCCCAGCTTGGGGCAGAGCTGGGGGTCAGTGGGGTTTGCTGGTGATTTCCTTCACACACAGAACCGGTGCCTGCAGGGAGCAGAAGGGGCTGCAAACCAGAGAGCTTTGGGTTGGATTTGATCGTGGCAGCCACACAAAACACGTCAGCTGCTGCTCAAGAAGGAACCAGAGGGTTTCAGGACGTGTTCATGAGTGTCCTGACGTGTGTCAGTTCTGTTCCTCTGTGACTGCAGCTCACATTCTCTGAATTCTGAATTCACAGAGAGCAGGAGCTCAGTTCCATTGCCTTGCTGAAGTGAATAGTCTCAGACACATCTTTGAGAACTCCAGCCAAGATCCTTTTGGCTCTGTGTAAGCTCATCTTTAAAATGTGTTGCTAATTATTTATATAGCTTATTATCTCCTGGCTGTGCTGAGCACGACTCCTTCCCCTCTCCGCCCACTGCCTCTCAGGTGCGGGGTTTGAATGTGTCTGCAACGTTACCTTCTTCAAAAGGGAAAAAATTAACCAGTGCAGCCACCTGGGAGGGAATTTCAGTGAAATCCAGCAGGGAGATCTCACCACCATTAGACTTTGGAGACAGCTTCCCCTCAAACACCAAAAATCAGGATTTCTGCAGGAAATCCTCAGGTCCCTCACAGAGAGCTGTGAGGAAGGAGCAGGAGAGAACATCCCAAGGGATGATCAATGCCGAGCTGATTCCATCTCGAGCTTATCAAGGTCTCCGCTTCCCTTGCCACTAAAAACAAGCACCAAGGACAGGGGTAGGCAGAGGCAGTGGCTGCGAGGTGTGAGATGTGTGTGGTGTTGTTTTTAGCTTTTCTCTCAGGGATTTAAGTGGAGATGCGCTGCGGGGAAGTTGGCCGAGCTGCTGCCCTGCCAGTGCCTTGGTTTTCTTGTGGATCATCAGGGAACTCCAGCCTGGTCCCTCTCATCAGCACTGAGCCACTTTCCAAAGAAAACCAGTGCATGTGATCCTGGGAAGCGCTTCTGTTTGTAACAGCCGTGGCAATTTGGTCAGGCACCAGAAAACAAGACAGTGTGCATTAAAAAGAGTGTGGAAATTAGTGAAATATATGAATGTGGCAATAAAATCTGCCTGTGGCTGTCACTTTATGGGGCTGTGAATACCTGCTGACACTTTAAACGCTGCTGCTCCCCTCACTTAGCCTGTCTGTGGTGTGCACAGCACAGACATCAGAGCCTGCAGTCCAAAGAAACTCTGATTAGCATATTTTAAAGTTCCCTGCCCTGACTGCTTAAACACATTTGCATTAATAGGAGGACGAGACCTACTTCATGATGTTCTCTGCATGACAAAAGCTAAAAATAGCTCTATTAGAACTTTGGCTGCAGCTCTGCTAAATTTTAGCAGTTTGGGGGAAAGGAAAACACTTTTGAAAGGTTATAATTAATGAGTTACGTGTTGTTGGGTTTTTTCCTCAAGCATACCAAAATAACATGGAGAAATGGGGACAGGCCTGCTTTTTTTGTGCCTTGGCATTTGGAGGGTTGCAGCCTGGCTTCCCACTGGATTCGGGGGTGGCTCTGCTGCTGCTGCTCCCTGGGCAGCAATCCAGGGTTGGGATGGAGGGATGACTGCACAGGGGAAAATCCTGTTCTGAGTGTACAGAGTGAAGAATTCAGCCCAGCACTGCCTGTTGCTGAAAGGAATCCAGCACGGAGGAACTCTGTGTGAGAGAGTGTAAATTGTGTTTAAATAGCTGGCAGTCTAAAAATCTAGATGAATGTCCAGAAAAAGCTGAGGTTTGAAAACATCCAGTTTCCTGTTGTGATGGGATCAAAACAAACAAAAAAAAGAATATTCCCCAGTGGCAGAAGAGCAGCCATGGAACCCTGGGGATGGTGTGGAGAGAGAACCCAGGCTGCTGTAGGGGAGGGAGGCAGTTCACACACACTGGGATGTGCAGAGTGACTTTTTAGGGCTGCTGGTTCCATTAGGGGCTGGCTGGGAGAAAAAGAGGAGTTTGAAAAGCAGGAACTGCTGTTCTGCAGTGGCTGCTGTGACCCTGAAGGTGTCAGAAGGGGCAGGGATCAGCAGGGACTGCAGCAGCTGAGCTGTTACTGCCACCAGCCCGGGCACTGCAGGGACAGGGACACATATATAATAATTATTTATAAATTATAAATAATTATATTTATAATAATTATTATAAATTAATGTTGTATAATAATTAAATTGTTATAGGGGGAGCAAAGCCAGCCCAACACCCGCCCTGTGCTGGCAAAGTGTGGGACATTCTAAAGGTAAGGAGACTTTCAGAAAGCTGGGAAAGCCCCAGAAACAGAAAGAGCAGAAGAACTTGGAATTAACTGCAGCTGCAAGGCTTGAAAGTAGGAAAAGTTAAAACAGTGCAGCAAGCAAGGACATGAAACCACAGTCTGAGTTTTAGGTTTGGTTAGAATAGACTTTAAGACTGCAGAAAAATATGCCTAG
>VYZR01013885.1:0-18224 GCA_013400675.1 Oxylabes madagascariensis
GCAATCCCAGTTCTCCCAGCCTTCCCTTGCAGGAGCCATGCTCGACTGAGCATCACCTTGGCTTTGGGACTGCCCGCCCTCCTGCACTGCAGGAACCTGAGCCAGCCTGTTCCTTCCCACCGCAATGTCAGAGATCTTAAATTTCTTCAAGGCTCAAGAGAGGAAAGCAGGCGGCACTGAGAGCCCACCCAGCTGAGGTGAAAACTCAGAGTTACCAAACTCTGCACAAGTGATGCTCAGGCTTTCTCCTTTCTCTTCTTTGCTCCAGCCATGGCAACCCAGACCAAAACACGAGTAGCCATGAAAGAACATCTCTGGGAGGGAGGGAGCAGCCACAGCAGCCCAGGGAGGCCTTGACTGGCCACGCAGTGAAAGCTCGCTCGGAATAACCTGCTAATGGCACCAAAGCGTTACCAAAAACCACAATTCAGCCTCCAGGCTGGAAACCGAGCACGTATTTGTGTCTCTAAACCACATCGCCCCACTGCCCGCTCAGAGGTACAGGGAGGTTTCAGTACTTTGGGAAAAAACGTGGATCAGTGACAGGGGGGCCTGGAAGAAGGCACTCAACTTCAGGAAAAGGAGTTGGGGGATGCAACAACTTTCCTGCATCCATCTCGACGTGGAGTCACTCTCTTCTCATGGACAACAGCCTGCCCAAAGCCCCCCCTGTTCCCCGAACCTTGGCTGCCCTCTGATCTCTCCACGACCCCCACTAACCCCAGAGTCCCCCACTGAGGGAGGCCTCCACCCCTCCCCAAAAGCAAAAGCCTTCCAGCACCTCCAAGCCCTCACCACCCCTGGAACCCCTGCTCCCCAGAGACCCTCCCGCACCTCCAGAGGGGCCCGACAGCCCCCAGAGCTGCCCCACCACCTCCAGATCCCCCATCAACTGATCCCCAAAACCCCCAAACACCTCCACTGAGCCGCAGAGCCCCTTACCGAGCCCAGATCTCCCCCATGGGCTCTCACAGGCTCTCCACCCACCGCTCCCACAGCTCCTCACAGACCCCCCACAGGCCCCACGGCCCCTCAGCGACTCCCAGAGCCCCCCGCTGCCTCCAGCCTCGCCCGCTGGCCGAGGCCCCGGCTGTCTCCCCGGGCTCCCCCGGGCCCCTCCGCGCTCCCCAGGCCGCCGTACCGAGGCTCTGCCCCACCGGGGTGCTGAACGGGTTCCCCAGCAGAAACTCCATCTTGGGATGACAACAAACAGCGGCCCAGCGCCCACCCCCCCCGCACCGCGCCCTGACCGACAGCGGCGCGCACCAATCACAGCGCTCTCTGACAGGCGGGTCCCGCCTCCCTGCTCTCGATTGGAGAGCTGCTGAACGCGCCGCAAAACCATTGGTTAAAAAGCGTGTCCATCACTGTCAAGCGAGGGGGCTCGCCCCCGCCGTGGTCCCGGCCCTTTCCCCGCCCTCCCTTTGATGGACAGCGGGGACACCGAGACTGCCATTCCCCATTGGGCAAAGCCAGAAATTATCTATAACGTTATTGGACAAAAGGGAACGTCAATCATTCGAGCCCTCTCCGCCCCTAGGGCACGGTCCCGGCGCTGATTGGCTGACACGGATTTCTCGCGCTCTGATTAGTAGTTGGCCTCCCCACCCACTCCACGCCCATTGGCGGCTGAGCCGGTCACGTGCCGCCCTTAGCAACGCAGCCGGGCTTCCTTAGCGACGGGCGCTGAGGCGCGGGTGGGAACCGGGAACGGGGAACCGGGAACGGGGACCGGGAACCGGGAACCGAGCCAGACCCCAGGGGACCTGCCTAGGGACCTGCGGTGAGAGGCCCGATGGGCCGGGATCTGGGCCTCGGTGGGTCCTGAGAGCGGGAGGCGGCGGCCCCTTCCCACCCACCGGGCCGGGGTGATGGTAACCGGCATTGACCAAAGGGATGCTGAATAAGTGCACATCCCTGGGAGTCTCCAAGGCCAGGTTGGACAGGGCTTGGAGCAACCCGGGATCGTGGAAGGTGTCCCTGCCCATGGCGGGGTGGAACAAGATGATTTTTGGGGTCCCTCCCAACCCAAAGCATTCTGTGATCGCACAAGAAAGAGAGAGAGGAAGGTCAAGGATGATAAATCCAGAGTCTGCTGCTCCTCGGCCTGTACTGCACACAGCCACAGAGAGGTCTAGTTTGTTAATGAAATGCCATAATGAGAACAGAACTCTCTAAACTCTGACATATATCATTGCTGTCCTATGCAAAAATAAATCAGAACTTACTCTGTAATTATAAACATCTTACACAAGCAAAAGTCTGAAGATTCGAGTCCCTCACAGCGATTCATTAACTCTCCACAGCTCGAAAAAGACAAAGAGTCTCATTGCCTCCAGGGCAACATTAGGGATATTTAAATTTCCATGAAAAATTTCTTCCCTGAAAGGGTTGTCAGGCATTGGAACAGGCTGACAAGAGAAGCTGTGGATTCCGCATCCCTGGAAGTGTCCAAGGCCAGCTTGGATGGGGCTTGGAGTGGAAGATGTCCCTGCCCATAGCAGAGAGTGGAATTAGATGATCTTTAAGGTTCCATCCAACCCAAACTAATCCAGAATTCTGGGATTCTACAACTGCTGGAAAGAGTAGCCAGGCAGTGATTTGATTTATTTTTCTTTTCTGTCCTTTAAGGCTGATTCTGTCTCACAATGAGCCAGTTTTTCAATAATGTTGAGCCAAACGTTATTGATGATGAACTGATTCAGAAAGCCATTGAAGAGAAGTGTCCAGAGGACCTTGGAGACCTTGCCAGACGGGAAAGTACTAACTTCAAGGTTGTGACAGAGCTACAACTTAGTTTTAAAAGTGAGTATCAGAATATGTACACATTTTGCCCCTTCTTTTGCTAGAAGGTAATAGAATAAGTGGGTAACTGGCAATTAAGCAACCATTATTAGCTTGAATTTATTATGCGAAAATTAACGTCTGGACTTGGACTTTTGCTCATACCTGCACAAAGGAGTTTCATCACAGGGAGCTGGGTGCTTTTGCTGATGGGTGACTTCAAAACCGCTCCACTTCCCACTCTCATTGTCACCGCCGTTCTCATTTAACATTTATATTGTGGTGACACCTACAGGCCACAGGCCTGTTGGGCCCCTCGGTGCGTGGCCAAACCCAGCCCTGGGCAGGCCCTGCCTTGGCTGGTGATTATGTGAGAGCTGTTGGGGAGATTATGGTGATTACAGTCCATTCTGATGGCATCCTCTGGTCATCCATAGCATTATCATGGTTTGCCTCTTGCTGTCAAACCTGTCGTAAACTTGTACTCAAAAAAAAATGAGAAGGAGGAACGTTTGGCTCAATATTTGAGTATTTGGGGGAGGGGGGTAATTTCACAGGCAAAATCTACTGTTGATTATTCTTTGTGTGCTCCAGTAAAGCAATGTGTGTATGAGTTCATTTTCTTAGAAAAGACTCCTTTGACCTGATCCTGCATAGATTTGTTTGCAAAGACGAAATCCGGAACTGTGTGAGTATTTTGTGCTTGCAATTCCTTGGTTTATGGTGCCCTCACTAAATAAGGATAGCAAGACAGCAGATGAAATCTGGGAAGCAATTGCAGGGGAAAGAGAAATGGGAGTGAGAATGTTCTGTATTTCCTGTCACCTTGGTGCTGATACTTTGCTGTGGTGACTAACGGCCTGCCCTTGCGATTCTGTTTTTGGAGGAAACGAAATGCAGGGATATTGATTAGTTCTAAACTGCAGCCTTCACAGAAAGAGTAGACTCCAACTTCCTCTCCTGTGATGAGAATCCTGGCAGCAGGAGAGTCATTTACAAAAGCAGGAGCTGGGCACCGCCAGACTGCAAATGCAGAGAAAAGCAGAGTCTCATCCCAAACCTCCTGCTCGGAGCTGGAGAGGAAAATGAAGGTCAAGGCCTCCTAGTAGTGGATTCATAAAGCCACTGGAGTGCAGGGCCATAGTCAGCATCCCCTGCACGCCTCGTTGGCCTCACTGATGAGCAGCGTGCGCCGGTGCAGGACACTGAGGTTAAGTGGGCTGTTTCATTGAAATCTCGTCCAGCCAGTGCACCTCTGAGCTTTCCAGGGCACTCATCACACACTGAAAATCCTTTTGGAGGCAAGACTGGACGTGTTTTCCTTGTGCAAGGCAGCGTGTCTGCTAAAACGAAGCTGTCTCACATGAAAAGCAATTTTCTTTTTTTTTTTTTTTTTCCTCCTGTGGCTTTAGGCATCCTGCAGATTGATAATCTGTGGCCATTAGAGAATCTGACTAAACTGCAGCTGGACAACAACTTCATTGAGAAGATAGAAGGTCTGGAGAGTCTGGTTCACCTCGTATGGCTTGGTGAGATAGAGGCAGAGGAGGGTGGATGTCTTCACAGGTGCAAAGCAATCTGCGATAAACCAGGATGTCACCTTACTTCTCAAACACGACTGATAGGAGCTTACCCTGGGAAGGCTGTCAGCTGTCTGTGTGTCTCCTGATTTGACTGTCAAATGTCAAAATGCCTGAGTATCAGAGCTGCAAAACAATCCTTCAAATGTTTAAAAACTGAGTTTAATACATTTGGCATGGCAGGAACAGGAAGCTGAGGTTTCAAGGTTGTTTCCAAGGTGTGTATTGTGTTTGGAGGTGACTTTCAGGAATATATATGGAAACACCTCTGTGATATAGAAGCCTGCATTCTGTTTTCAAAGCTGCTGCAGGCATTCCAGAGCCTACAACCCCACCATCTTTACCCCTATATCCTTCAGGGCTTGGTGTCATCGTTGTCCCAAGGAGTGCCCATCCTTGTAGCCTTGTGTGACTGCTTGCAGCTACACAGATGCACAGCTTAGAGCATTCCCTGGAACTGCAGCCTCCTTGCTGGCTGGAATTCTAAATATATCCTCAGCATGCAGGGCTTCAGCTCATAAGCACGTTGTGAAATGTCTAATGGGTTCTTCCGCCCGGTTGTCTGCACCATTCTGCTGCTCCACAGATGACTGATGCACTTGTGAATCACCAACTGATCAGTGTAAGCAGAGTGTTCGGAAGCACATTCACATATTTTGTTTGCCCAAAGGCTGCACTGGTTCAGCTGCTGCTACACAAGTGTCTCAGCACCCCAAGACACCTCATAAATTGTTTTTGGACTCTTGGCTTGCTCAGTACCAGTCCAAGGGCAAATCCTGCCCTTAGTCATGGTGAGTGTAGGTGTTAGGAGAGATCTTCTGGCAGGAGAAGAGGACGTTTCCATAAGTGAAACAGCTAAAGTGAGCCTTTGCATAACTGCACTGACGTGGAACTGCCCTATCTTGGTCCCATGGGGGTGACCACAACTGTGGCATTGGTGTGGCAGGACACAGGCTGCAAGAAACAAGACCGTGTCTGATTTTTCACAGGAATTCCCCTCTAAGGGCATTTCCCCACCTTTTGTTTTGTGTTTCCCCGTAAAGCAGAAGTCCCTTTCAGGCTGTGTATGTGGGCTCTGCGTGGACTAACTTCAGCTTTTCCTCTCATTTAAAAGCTGCACAGAAAATTGCAAGGAAGAGATGGGAATAAAGGATGATTTAGTGCTGAGCCTTTCCTGTGGGACACAGACCACCCCTGAGAAAAATCTGTACATAAACTGCTACATCCAGAACTGAAGGGCAGAATCAGGGTGTTCTGCAAGAAATAATTTAATGTTTGATTTCTAAATTCTTCCCCAGACCTGTCCTTCAACAATATTGAAGTAATTGAGGGCCTGGATACTCTTGCCAAACTGCAGGACCTCAGTCTCTACAGCAACAGAATATCTAAAATTGAGCACATGGACACATTACAAGAGCTGCAGATTTTCTCCATAGGGAAGAATAACCTGACCATTCTGGAAGATGTGAGTGTTCCTTGGCTTTGCAAATATTCCCTGATGAAGGATCAGATATTCTAAAACTGGCATTTGCCATCGTGTCCAAGCCCCTCCTTAGGTGATAAAATTCTCCTTAGGATTTCTAAGTAGTCTGAGCTATGGTTTTGGTCCGCTGGTGTTAAGTGCTTACTGCAGCCATTTTTCTTTTAGATTATTGACTCATGGGGGCCCAGTTCTGTGACTGTTCTCAGCCATGGCAAAATTCCTATTGGCTCCCATGAAAGCTAGAAAAGGAATAAATGGCTACATATGAGAAAAGGGGGGAGACAAGGATTTATTTGGGGTTCTTTTGGGGGCATCTTATCAATTTAGGACCTATGATTTGTGCTCCCCATCTTCTCTCTCCACCCATTTTCTAGATATTCCCAATGTGAATTTAAACATTTCCTTTCCCAAAACCATTAGAAACTCATAATTGACTGTCATGTGAATTTGGCAGCAGGACAGAATACATATTGCAACTCAGCTGTAATAAAAGCAATAAATTCCAAGGCTGTGTTTCCCCAGCACTGGGAAACACAGAGCTCTTTCCCTTTGGCACAGGTTGTCTATCTCAGGAGGCTAAAAAACTTACGGACACTGAACCTCAGTGGGAACCCTTTCTGCAGCAAAGAGCACTACAGGCTGTTTGTTGTTGCTCATCTTCCAAGCCTGGTGTATTTGGACTTCAAGCTCGTGAGACACTCCACGGTGAGATTTCTGCATTCCCTGCTTGGGAAATCAGGCAACAGCATCTTACAGAGCCTTTGCTTTGTTGGTGTGCCAGCAATATTCCAGCACTGGGGGCAGGTTCCCTGCAGATACCAGGCTCACAGAAACACACAGTGTTTATTCTGCTTCCACATAACAGCTGTGAACCTGTAGGCCAAATTCTGTCAAATCTGACAGAGAGGTAGAGGCGTCAGAAGCATGATGTCTTCACAGATTTTGTGAAAATCAGCAGCTGTGTGTGGGAGAGGGGCCTGGTTCATATTGCCACAGAGAGGCTGCAGTGTGAGTGCAAGTCTTAGAGAATCTCAGAGGAAATCAGTCTTGAGACGTGGATCCAGGGGGAAGGAGCCTTGGTGGTCCTGCTGCTCACAGAGTGATTTGTTTCAGTAGCAAACTGACAATCCAGGCAAGCAGGTGCCTGGATGCACTTCCCACTTTTGATTTCTGAGAACAAGACGCTTCATCCTCACCAGTAACCCGTGGAACTGCTTTATCATCCCAGGGATCAAAGGAACAAAGACAGGATTTTTTGTTCAGGGTTTTTTTGGTTTGTTTTTTTAAGTAACCAAAGAACATGATTAATTGTAAATTTGTCTGGCACAGAGCAGGAGCTGTACTGGGAATGTACATTGCTCTTACTACAAGACTGGAAGGGCTTTCCAGGTTATGGAATGCAGTCCCTGCTCATCAGAGATGTCAGAGAATTGCATACTTACATTTGTCAAGCTTCAGTTTCAAGCTAATGAGGTTCTTGCCCCTGGTACTACCTTGCCATCAACTCCTCCAAAGAGCCTTCTCTGCCCTAGAAAATGTATTAACCTTGCTGACTGATCAAAGTGGAGCTCAAATTCTAGAAGTCAAAATAGAACTTCCCGCTAAAAGAGGAGAAAAAAAAAAAACCAACTCTAACGATGAAAAAATGGAGAGAGAAAAGCTTCCTGGGACTGAATTATCTCAAATGCATTGAATGCAGAAAGAGAGTAATATTCCAGCAAAAAATGGGATGAGGATTAGATTAGAAACTTCATAAGTAGTTTAATAAAAAGCCCAAGAGGAAATGGAGATGCAGATGCCACTCTGGTGCATGTTCTAGAAAGATCAGTTGCTTATGCCCAGGCTCGTTGAGCAATGTTGGATAATCTAATACAAATATTTTATTTGCATTTCTCAGAGACAAGCTGCAGATGAACAGTATCAAAATCGTACTAAGCCATTGGAGGAAGAGGAGGCTCAGGTCCTTGCTCTGCAGGAGACAGAAGAGGCAAAGCAGAAAGAGCTGGAGTACCAGCAGGTAAGTTTTCTTTGGCTGGTTGTGTATTGTCCCAGGAGAAAGAAGCACAACACATATTGACTTGTCTTTTCCCTGCTTGAAGATTTAATGAGAGGTTAACATCGACTCTGCTAAAACTAAGGCTTGGATTAATCTCTGATCTCTGAATCTTATCTCTTGGATGGAAACAGGAACTGCTGTGGAATACACATGACACAGGAGAAACACAATTCTTTGGGCAGAACAATGAAACTACAGATAGAGACCCTGCAAAGCTAAACAGTAAAGCATACCCAGGGAGCTTATCAGCCTGACGTGAGATTAAGAAAATTACAGGTCCGAGGGAAATGTTAACGATTTCATGGTGAAGTGACTTTTTTTTTTTCTCCTTCACAGTAAGTTAAGCTTTTCATTAGTTTTATGGTTAAACTCCTTAGGACTTTTGCAGATCACTGTAGTCCTGTGACTGAACTGAAAGCAAGACCAGGTGGAATGGTGCTTTCAGTTGTAGCCTGGCTCTGTATTCCAGACCTCTAGAAGATCAGAGAGGCTTAAGTTTAGTGTTTAGTGCTAGGGAGGATGTCTGCAACTTTTCCCTTTGTCCCTCCCCAAAGTTCCCCAACTCCTTATCTGAAAGGCAAAATAACCTTGCAATAAGTGTTTGTATGTGGTAACATCTTACACTGGCAAGTGGCACAGGCTGCCCAGAGAAGCTGTGGCTGCCCCATCCCTGAAGTGTCCCAGGCCAGATTGGATGGGGCTTGGAGTAACCTGGGAGAGTGGAAGGTTTCTCTGCCCATGGCAGGGAGTGTGACTGGGTGATCTTTAATGTCCCTTCCAACCCAAACCATTTCATGATTCCTGATACAAGATTAAACAGTGTTTTCTATCCTTAGGCTACAGAGTTGTAGCAGCAAAGCCTCTTGTTTCACTCCAGGTGCTTTCATGGCTTGGTTGGTGTTTCTGTCGTGTTCATGTAACTGTGTCTGCACCAATGTTCTGCTGCTGCTGAGGTGCTTATAGGAGAGACACATCCTGAGGACTGGCAGCGGGATGGCATCTTTATTTTACTTATTTTGCTCTGTTTCTCTTCAAAGACAGCCTTTGTTGAGTACCTGAACGGATCAGTCCTGTTTGACAGTCTGTATGCAGAGGATGAAGAAGCTGCCAAACTGGCTTCCGTCCCTGGAGTGGAGGACCTGCTGCAGGCATATCCTTCCTGGGTTTGGAACACCTACAGCTAAAAGGTAATGCCTTGAGTTAAGAAGGAAGTGCATCCACAGGGACTCCTCATCTGTTGCTTTTGTCCAGAGCTGAAAGCTACATTGATCTCAGATCTGAGACAGTCTGTGTTCAATTTTGGAATGGTACCAAAAATCACACTACAAGGCTGTGAGACCACTGACAGCTTTAAGGCTTGATATCTTGTGAAATATGAGGGCTCCAAACAAATGGTTTATATTGCTGGCAAGCTGGCCAGCCCAGCTTGAAACATCCCATTTGTAAAACCACTCGTTTCTACCCCCAACAGGTCATGGGATCCCAGCGTTTTAAATTCTCACTCTTGTAATTACCATATTCCTTTTCTGTCCCTTGAATCAAACACGATTTCAGTAGCCTCCTTTTCTGACCCTTCAAGAATCAAGACTTTGTGCTTTCTTTAAGTCTGGAATCCACTTAAAGTTTAAAATGAGCCGGAAGATAAATCTCTGTCGGTTAGATTGTAAGAGCACAGTCACTAAAATCATGTTGAAATTGAAGTGGTAGGAGATAGGAACAGACTAATCAGAATGATACAAGTCGCATATCTCACAACCTGCCAAAACTGGCAACGTGAAGTTTCCAGGCCAGCACATTTTTCTGATCATTGCTCCTACACGGGGGAGCAGAGAGCAGACACTTTTTTTTCTTTTTTCTTTTCTCATTCAGATTAATAGAGTATTGTCAAGGCCAGTAACTTGACCTTCCTTAAAATTGCATTACACTGTTGGGGAAAAAATGCATCACAGCTTAACTACAATAGACTCCAGAAACAATTCCATTGCCAAGATAATAGCAGAAGAAAAATTGACGTTATTTTTGTGATGCTACCAAGTCAGTAGTTTATTCTGTGCTCTGGCTGTGGGCTCCAGAGCTGTATTTATTAACTGCACAGGCACTGTATTCACACTTGTGAAGACAGATAGGGTTGTAGGCTTCCTTCTGCTGCTGTGTCAGAAGAGTCAGACAAGTGAATGTATTTTCTTCTCTTCCTCAAGGCCTTTTCCCCCCCTCAAGTTGCCACAGCTTTCTCCATACCCTTAAGGCAGCAAAATTCTATGCATAAAACGTGAATGGGTGACCCAGTCCTGCCCCAGACAGAATATTTGGCAGCTCCCAGCAAGAACCACAGAGTTTACATAAAAGTAGCTCGTAGCTCTTGTTGCTCAGATTTGCAGAGGCAGAAGGAACATAACATGTTGCTCCACTTGAACAAGCGAAAAACCTTGACTCTGCTGTCACATACAAGAAGGAGTTTGTCTTGGTTTCTGAGAACCTGTATAACTATGGACTGGAAGAGTATGAAAAACGAGAAGCTGAAGTCTCTAAATTCTACAAAAGATTCCATGAAATTCTGGCAGCCAACCAGCAAGAAAGCAGGAGAATAATCTCAGACTTTGAAAGTCGGAACCAAAGGGTAACGTTATATTTTTGTTTGTTTGATACATGATTTCTCTACACCCTATACCAGCTTTTAATTGCACTGAAAATGGGGGTAGCTCCATTAAATATAGAAAAATTGTTCTGGATTGACAATGCTGAAATGGAAATCAATACTTGATCTCTAATGGCAGAATCACAGAGTGGTTGGGAGTGGAAGGGATCTCTGGAAGTCATCTGGTTCTGGTCAAGGAGGACCACCCAAAGCAGGCTGCCCAGGACTATGAATATCTCCAAGGATGGAAACCTCACAGCCTCTCTGGGAAACCTCTTCCAGTGCTCAGTCACTGATATTTCCTTAAGTGTTTCTTGCAACATAAATTTATACAAAGAAATATAGTTTTGTTAGCTACTATAATGTCATTGACATAATATGAAAAGTTTTTTAATACTTTATATAGGTTAAAAAAACGGGGGTTGAAATTTCTACCCTTTGGGCAAACTACAACCACCTAACACAGCCTTATCTATGCTGGAAATTCAGTGTAGAACAAAATTGATATGTCATAATGTTATCATCTATAAAGGTAAAAGTCCTTCAAGGGTTTACAGAAAAATGTGGCTGAACAGGGTGAAGTTTTTTACTTATTTTTTTCCCATCCAGAAAAGTCACCAATATTTAAGAAAATGGAAATACTCAACCTTCCTTTTAGTATAAATATTTTTTATAAAGTTGATTTTTAAGATAGATAGATGTTTGCTCCCCCTTCTTTTTGAAGCCTCCAATAGCTCTTCCTTCATTGACAAACTAGGGAGAAAAGGAAGGAAATTGCAGGGTATTCAGTTTATTTTTAAGTAATTTTCTGCTTCAGTTCATTTTCTCAACAACAGCTCAAAGAACTATAACCAAAAAAAAAAAAAAAATTAGAGAAAGTTATTTTAATGTATTTCTAGTCCTTTAAAGCAGAAACTCTCTCTTTTCATTCTGCTCAACTACAGCCACCCATTGTGGCTGCTCAGGGCGTAGCTTCTAGCTGGATCCCTTTCTAACCATGTATAATAGATGGATCATGATTTTGTTTCCACGGGAAAAAAAAAAAAAAAAATAAGGGAGGGCTAAAGCCTGGTAACACTGTCAGCTGAGAGAGCAAGTCCCTGACAAGTGACACCAGCAGAGTCACGAGCGCTGGCTCCCGCTGGAAACCAGGTCACTTTTATTTCAGTGCCTGTCACAGGCTGATGGCTGCTGAGTCACTCTGCTCCCGGGGCCTTGAAGCTTGCTGACTCATGTTGGAAATCTGCATCCAGCAGCTCTGGGAGCTGGCAGCACTACCAGAGTCACAGAACTGCAGAAGGGTTTGGGTTGGAAGGGACCTTAAAGATCATCTCGTTCCAACCAGAAGTTTGATATGAGTACTCGGTTAACTTGTGCTTGCATTCTCACTGTATCTGACATTAAAAATCCCAAACCAGCAAAACAAACCCTGCAAAACCTACAGAAACAAAGAAACAACAACAAAACCCAAAGAAACACAGCTGAGGCCAGATTTTACCCTTTCACCTCTGCCTGACCTACAGGCTCAGCTATGGGTTGGGCTGCAAGGGGTGACAAGGGGGAATGGCCTTAAGCTGAAGGAGGGGAGGCTTAGATGGGATGTTAGGAAGAAATTAGATTAAATATTAGGAAGAAATCCTTCTCTGTGAGGGTGGGGAGGCCCTGGCACAGATTCCCACTGAAGCTGTGGCTGCCCATCCTGGAAATGTCCAAGGCCACGTTGGATGGGTCTTGAAGCAACCTGGTCTTGTGGAAGGTGTCTTTGCCCATGGGGTGAGACTGGATGACCTTTAAGGTCTTTCTCAACCCAAACCATTCTGGGATTCTGTGACTCTCTATAAACAGGACGCAGGGGTCAGCGTGCCAGTTTTCATGTAAGTATTAGAGGAGTTGGTATTAAAACCAAACACAGTGTTTTAACATCATTTCCCCATCATTCAGAATTGCTGGAGGAATTCAAAAGGCACAGAGGTCCCAGCAGACAGCGGTCTGTGAGCTGTTCTTAGGGCTGTTTGTCTGTCTGTAATCCTTTCACGTAAACTCGGGTAACCTGTAAAATCACTGTGCTCTCTGAAGTTGGTTACGGAGGATTAAAGGCCTTGAACTTTGAAGTTATTGCTCCCAGAGATGCAGCTTGAGTGGCTCTGGAGCCTTTTGAGCTTCCTAACTTGTTTACATTAGAGAAGAAGACACCTTACTCTCCCCCTTCTCCCTTTTAACTCTGCAAAGTTTGGGTAATCTGCCCCATTTACAGCCACAAGCCATGGCAGGGGTTTTTAACAGAATTCTTTATTTCACCCCACTCCATTCCCTCTCAGGAGAACTGGATTAGACATAATAAAACATATATATTTTTCTCCTTTTTTAAACAGTTAACTGATTTTAAACAGACTTGAAAATAACACATTCAGCACAAGAGGATTTTTTTTTTTTGATCCAAGAAAACATAAATCTTGCCTGATACAAAAGTGACGTCAATACATAATTCTGAAGGGTAATAAATCCTTGCTGTAAGAGGAAGGCAGGCAATGATAGGTATTCCATATTCAGAATACTAAATCCTGACCCTACTGGAAGTCAGTCAAGATGCTCCTTGGCAGGAAGTGGATCAGGATTTAGGCCTGCGTTTCTTTCTCTGAAGCACTTGTTAATTCCTTCATCACAGCCAGCAATGTCAAAAATTAAATAGTGTTCTTTTTTTTTGCTTGAAATGAAGGGGAACCAAAGCTGGAAGCATAGAAGGAGCAAAGTCTTCTGCTGAGTGGAGGATGAGGAACAGTTTCCCCAATCCTCCTGCAGTAGCAAACCTCAGCACTGTTGACTACCCGCTATGTAAATCTGGAGACTTCCCTGAATCATCACATTTCATTTCAGCTAATCAGCAGCGGGAACTTTTCTCGCACGTGTAACAAGTTAATTAAATTGCGATGGAGTGCTGAACACAAACTATGAGTAATTCATGTTTCCATCTCTGTGTTTAGAGGCTGGATGAGCTTTATCAGGCTGGGAGTGGTGATGTTGCTGAGTCTAAACGAGCCCAGGGCAAGGAGGACATCCATCAGCTGTGGAATGCACTCATGACCTTGGAAGCGTTGGTATCCAACGACCTGGAGGTGAGATCCAAGCTCACACCTGTGAGACCTCACAGCCACAACGTTGGGGGGTCACTTCTCTGTCACTGCAGCCCTTTGTAGCAGCTTTCTCACAAAGTTGTCCACTCAGGAAAATGTTTTGTCCCCATCTTACTCTTTCTCTGCTCGAAGTTGATGAGGGTGAGACCGGGTCCTGGACATCGATACCTTACAGATTTCTGTTTCTCAGAGTGTGTCCATCACATCTATCCAAGCTGGTTTCCCACACTTTAGAGACAGGGAGGTTGTACAATCATTTTATAGGTCTGCACAAGTCACTGCATAGCATGGGGTATGCATTTGGAATTCTAGAGGTGTCATTCTTTGAAGCTGATCTTTGCTGTAAGATTACACGCATTCCTGCTCAGCTTGCTGCATTTGCTTGCATAATAGCTGCCTTTTTCTCCCCAGACTTTTCCTCAAAAACTAGGGCAGGGCTGCTGATGTGCATCTTCATCAAAGGAAAAAAACCAAAGTAATCTGTTTAAAAATGAGCAAGCAGGAGCTGTGGCCTGTGTGCAGCAGTTTACTTTTGTGAGCATGGATGGCAGAAAGCAGCAGCTCAAAATGGATCCTCACTGCATCAGGACTGTGCCTTTTTAGTGTTTTCTGGGTTGGCCCTCACCTATCTGCAGTCACTGATGGGATGAGCAGAAACACTTCTCCCTGTGTGCCCTGCTGGATTTGCAGGATTCAGGTACCAAGACATTTAAGTGCAACACTTCACAGATTCTCCATCAGCCATTTCTGGGAGAGGGAATAGGCAGCAGNCAAAAACAAGGTGGGGCAGGGAGATAATTGGATGTGTAAAAGGAAAAAACCAAAGTAATCTGTTTAAAAATGAGCAAGCAGGAGCTGTGGCCTGTGTGCAGCAGTTTACTTTTGTGAGCATGGATGGCAGAAAGCAGCAGCTCAAAATGGATCCTCACTGCATCAGGACTGTGCCTTTTTAGTGTTTTCTGGGTTGGCCCTCACCTATCTGCAGTCACTGATGGGATGAGCAGAAACACTTCTCCCTGTGTGCCCTGCTGGATTTGCAGGATTCAGGTACCAAGACATTTAAGTGCAACACTTCACAGATTCTCCATCAGCCATTTCTGGGAGAGGGAATAGGCAGCAGCAATTTTAATTTCTGAGGACTAAACCAAAAGCTGCAGTAAAGTCCAGGCAGGGGTTGTGCTTCTGAGAAGCTTCATACAGACAAGGACAAGGCTGCAGCATGGCAGAGTATGGGAATACAGCCATCTCCAGGCATTGCTTTAGGTGAGGGTAACAAAGGATCCCCTGCCTTACTCCAGACACTGGGTCAAGGTAGCATTCAGTCAACTTCCCTCCAATAAGCTGATTCTGATTTTCTGTCCCTGAAGAAGGGAAGAAAATCATGCAGCACTTTGAAAACACTTTAATGCTCGAGGCAGTTCAGTTTCTGACTGTGCTAATAACAGCAGTGAGTCCAAATTACAATAAATTGTAGATTCTTCCTAGACTCCCTGACTCCCTGTTATGTGTATGCAAGTTTTCATTGTGATATTTCCTCTTTTTCTCTTCTGTTAAGGAACTGTTACAGGATTTTAAAAGAAGCATTGATGTCATAGCATCAACATTCATTGAAACCATTCAAGGGACATATCCTTTTCACAGTATGTTAACCTAGACCTCCCAGTCATGCGCCTACACCTCGCCTCTAAATCAAAAAATGAGCCACCAGTATAAAAACTTTAAATTTTTTATTTTAATAGTCAGAAAATATCTTTTCCCAGCCTTGAGGAATGGTCATTTAAGGTGCCCAGCTTCTTTATGTGGAGACTCTGGAGAGCACAGAAAGATCTAAATTCTACTGTGCTGAAAGTCTGTAGGATGTAGGCAGCTTTCACCCTGTTGGGAATCTTCCTTTCTTCTCCATACAGAGAAGACAAAACACAGGTAATATCTATTTCGACTGCTTTCTAGGTACATTCCTGCCATAGCAGTCAACGAAATATCTGCAATTCTGGTTGAATATTCGTTAAATGGTGTTCATTTTCGTATTTTTGATGTGTGCTGGAAAAAAAAATTATATGAGAACACTGAAATGCTTCAGTGTCAGGTCACACTGCTTTAAATCTAGAAATCTGATGGCCTGGTGCAAATAATTGCACTGCATTCAGAGCTTAGCTTTCACCTGGAGGCCTCTTCCAATTGCCCAGGCAATCCTAGGTCTTCTCTCACATTTGGCAGTACAGATGAGACTCAGTGTGTGATTAAGAACTGAAAGTGTATATCCTGATATCCTGACACCACAGCAGCTTCTGGGAGCAGCCAGGTTCATTTCTGCAGGATCCCCCTGTGCAGACACTCGGTCCCAGTTATGGGAGGTCCTTTAATCTCCACAGATGAGTGGTGTGGTCAGCTTTTTCCTTAACCATGTTCTGCACGTTTAACCAGTTCCGGGACCTGGAAAATGGACACCATGAAAAGCTGATGGAGATTGTCACCACCACTATGGAGAAACTGGAGGAGGAGAAGGATGAGTTTGAAGAGAATTTGGAAGATGATTCACCGGAAGATGATTTGCCAGATGATGTTCGAGAGGTGAGGGCACCAAAACAATTCATCTCTGTGAGGGAGTAGGCAAGAAAACGAGGCCACAGCCCCTTCTCTGAAGGGACAGGATTTCCAGGAGGCTCAGTGCTGCCAGAGCCATACCTGAACCACAGCAAAACCTCCTTCCTAGAGGGTCCAGCTGCTTGGCTGAACTGTGGTGCCTCCGGACATCTCCACTGACTAGGACAGGGGATAACTGCACTGCAGGTTTCCCTGGGCACTGCCAGAGCTGGTGGCAGCAGCCCAGGAGAGGTGCTGAGGAAATCTGTCTCCTGCCTCCAGAACAACTCACTGCTCTGGCTGATTTCCAGGCACTCAGGCAGCATCTTTGCTGCACTCCCTCACAGCTGGTTTTGTTCAGACTCTCCCAGCTCCCTCAGCAGAATCCCAACACTGCTCTGAATTTCTTGCACCAGTGCTCTGTTTGCCTCAGTGATTTCAAAATCCCTTCCTGGAGCTCCCGAGCCCATGAGCTGATCTGAAGGCAGGACATGACACCTTAAATGGAGCCTTCCACTGAACCCTCAGTCTTGCTGTGCAAGCAAAGATCCCAGGAGCCTTTCCAAAAGCACCAACATCGTTGCAGTGCTCCACTCAGCAGCGCTGCTGCCCTTTTTGCCTCCATTATTCCTTCATTTAGTGGCTAAATGACTTGAATTTGCATTAGCTGTGGTTTTGTTCTGTCCACATTATCCCAGCCCCCTGTCACTCCAGGTAATCAAGAGCTGACAGACACAAACCAGACCCCTGAGCCCCTGGGGGAGCTGCTGCTTTACGGCCTGTGCAGATGGTGGCGGTTCCGCACCGCTGCCGCGCACCCATTTTGCTTCACTGCCATCCATTCCCATGGAGAAGGGAATTCATTTGCCCAACAGCTGCACTTGGCTGCAGGAGGAGACTCATTACGGGTTAGCGAAGCCACCCTCTATTTAGAGCCATGAGGGAAGTCATCGCTTCCATTAGAGGCTGGGACTCTCCAAAAATGAAGATTTACAGCCAGTGCCAGCAGTGCAGGAATCCCTTCCAAGTGTGATTTTCCATTTCCAGGCATACTGGAGCAAATACAGCCTTTCTTCAACACCAGCTGCACAGCAGCCCTGCTCGCCCTGAACTCCCCATTCCAGGGTGTGGGGCCAAGGGTGCTGCCTCCCTTTCCCCAGCTTTATTAGGGATAATGCCCCATTACACCGTAGCAAGGCCAAGGGTAAATCCCTGGATTCAGCCTGTCGGGTTGGGATTTGCCAGGTTGAGAGAGAGGGTTTCTCCCTCTGAGCGCTGCTGCGCTGCTCGTTCGTTGTGTGCTCACCCCCTCCTCTCATCCGGTCACGTTCCCTCCCAGCTCCTCTCGGACAAAACCACCATTGTCAACGCCATGAGCGTGTCCCACTGCATCCGCCTGCGGAAGATTGATAAGCGAGAGAGCGACATGCTCTCCAACATCTACAGGTGGCAGATCACAGAGACAGAGAAGGTAAGAGACCCTCACACTCAGGGGGAGGGGACACAGACAGGTCTGGCCCAAGTGGCAGGGACACTGTGAGGAGAGACACTCCCAGACCTTTGCTGGAGCCTGACACGCCTGCAGATCGACTGCTTGGTTTCAATCTGTCCAGGCTTTCCAAACCGAGAGCGACAGAAACCGCGCCTGTATCGAAAAGATCATTTGCTTCATCAACACTCTGCAGAAGGAGCTGGATAACACAGTGATCCAGTGATCCTGGAGGCTACAGAATAGGGCTGGGCAGCTGCCTCAGTTGGGGGACACAGGACAGCCCCCAGCAGGAACAGCTGTCACTCTATGCCCAAGTTGCCTGGGACATTTCAGACCAAATGCATATTTCTTCCATCCTACCATAAACTGCAAATAAAAGCCAGTTCTTGACTCTGGAAAAGCATCCAAAGCCCTGTCTCTTCCATCACATTGCACGAAGTGCAGACAGCTCAGACCGGGTCACAAGGGGTTATGGATCAG
>VYZR01013938.1:0-12223 GCA_013400675.1 Oxylabes madagascariensis
GGGGGGGGGTTGGGGGTGGTGGGGGGAAAGTTCAGATCTTCACGGTTTAAGGGGGGCGGGAAAGAAAAAAAAAAAAAGGTTGCCGTTGGGTTGCAGGGAGTCTGGATGGGAGAGGTCAGGGCTCTGAGTTTGGGGAGGAAGTGGGAGATTGAGTTAGCAGGGCCTGATCTTACGTGGTGTATGTGCTGGAGGGGTGTGGACCCCCATCTGGTGCCTGGGCTGGGATCCTCGCAGCACCCATGCGCTGCAAAGGTGAGCGCAGGAGGAGATGGCTGGCTGCCTGCCAGGGAGCTACTGTCGCCCGCCCGGGCCCAGCAAGGAGCCTTTGTGTGTGCAGGGTGCCCAGCCCTCCTCTCCTGCCCCTCTGCCCCTGGGCGAGGTTTAAAACCGCAGTGAGGCTTTGCCCTGTGCCGGGGTGCGCCCCTGACACCCCTAAGCAGCAAGGGTTAACATGGCCGGACAGTGAGCAGAGGAGGGCTGGGCTGCTTGTAAGGACTGTGTTAGATTCCTCTTTGGAAAAGTTCGCAGTTGCTTAGGGCATGCCAGAAAAGAAGGGGAATTTTGCCATGTGAAGTCCAATTTGCACGTTTTAGCTCATTCTTCTGCCTCTTGCCCCGCACAAAATGGGGAGGGAGAAGAAAGAGAAAAAAAAAAAAGGCGCTTTGCAGTGCTCATCCCCTGTCCTGGGCAGCTTGGAGTTTGTTGTCTTTTGTTCCACCGCTGCATTCCTCAGGGTTACAGTTGTCCCGGCCCTGGTCCTTCTCACTTGCCTCCCTTAGTTCTCATTCATCTCTAGGAGCAGGGAAGCTGGAAGCGTAGGGGAGGGAATCTCCAAAACTGGAGTGTGCAGCTCCCACAGCTGTGCTCAGGGGTTACACCTGGAGCAGGGGGGTGGGCAGAACCAAGGGTGGGAGTCTAGTCAGGAGCTCAAGCAGCAGGGGCATCTACCAGGGCAGAGGGAAATTCAAAGGGATCAGCTAATTCTGAGTGAGGTTTGTGTGCGATTCAAGTCAACCCCCCTTCCACACAGGCACACACTCCTCCAAAGCTTCATATTCCCCAGGTTTCTTTTTAGATCAGTCATCTGTGCAGCTGCATTGCATGGATTTTGCCACTAGAATGCACCCTTATCTATGGTAAGAGGACGGATAGTTGCTTAAAAGCATTAACTCCTTCTTCTCCAAAATTTCCAGCTAAAGTCGTTCTTTGCACCTCTCAGGTGTTCCTTGTTTTACTGTGTTTCTCTACCCCATGTGGATTCAGTAGAAAAGATCAAATTCCTCCTGTTCTTACCCCTTGCCCTTCAAAAAAGAAAACAACATTTCTAAGCTTGGTTGGGTGTTTTTTTGCTTTTCTTTCTGCCAAGAGTTTTTTCAGAGATTTTATTTATTACTACCTGCATCTCTGCTTAGATCACAGTTAAGTGCAAAAAAAAAAAAAAANTTTACCCGGGAGAGACTCTTTAGGGGGGGAAAAAAAAAAAAAAAAAAAAAAAAAAAAAAAAAGGCACCTTTAAGGTAAGAAAAGCACTCCCCAGGGGTTTTATCTTGAAGTGCTTTAAAATGGTTTCTCCAGTTGACACTTAGGGCTTTTACAGCATATTAATTGCATCCTGCCGCTGTTTTTTATGAGAATCTGCCACTGGTCTGAATGGGTGCTTTGCAGAAAATAGCACCAGGCAGAGAGTGAGCACTGTTCACCTGGAGATCTGGAAGCACTTTGTGAGAGGACTTAGGGCAGGAGAAAAATAGCTTTCCTCGTTCTCTCATCCACCCTGTAAGAAACAGAGTGCTGCGTATTAATACCTGGTACAGAAACAGTGAGAGTATCTGAGGGGTGGAGGACGGGTTTCACTCCCACTCCTACCTGCGAGACACAAAATGGTGAGGCATGTAGAGAACTGCCTCCATCAAGCCCAGCTGCAAGCCCTGGCATGGGAGGCTTGGGCACGGCTGGATTGCCACGGGGCAGAGATCCTGCGAGGGATCCCAGGGGAAGCTGCTCTAACTTAGGGCTGTCCGGGAAATTTCTCTGGGGCCAAGACCCAGGTCATGTGAAGTTGTCTTGAAGCCACTCTCATTTCACTCCTGTGCTGTGCTGTGAGGACACTCATCCACAAAAGCTTTCCTGGAAACTGAGTTGTATCCTCAGCCAGAAAATGACAATATTTTAGCCACGAGAAGTGCCCTCTTGGCAGGTTTCCCCCCATTTTATGAAAGTAGTCTCAGCCATGGGCATCTTAGGGCTGCTACCTGTACTGAACCACTGAGGCCAGCAGTTGGGATGGAGTTGCAGGTGACCCCTTGGTCTGTGCTCTCTCCATGCTTTTCCCAAGGTCTGTCTTTATGGCATCTTCTGCTGACACCATGAAATCCCCACTACCCTGGCAACCTAAGACAGCCACAGGACTGAGCGCAGCGTACGGCTGGCCGTGAGCTGTAGGAGAGCCTGCAGCTAACAAAGATCACATTTCTCCTGGCTTGTGCTCTTCCAGAGGAGATCACAATCGTGTTTTATGTTTATAAGACATGCTCTCTTATTTCGAGGGAGTTAACAGAGAGCGTTCAGTGGAAACCAGTGTTTCTATTAGTGTCTTCTAGTGTATTTCATTGCTATAGGCTCTATGCGTTACATATAGCTCTGCTGCAAAAAGAGAAAGAATTATTTGGAAAGCCATTACGGTTCTTAACATATCATATATGTTACACTTCATTGTGATAGTTTCAGTAATATGCAAAAGCACTGACTTTCCTGGGTATGATAAAGAGGACGAAACACATACTTTAATCAATTTGGACTAATCTGTATATTTTGGAAGCACTTAGAACATAAAAAAAGTTCAGGCAATCTAGAAGGGTTAAGAGCTGAATGACAGATATAAAAGTAAGATACATTTTTTTTTCTCCCTCCAAAACCACTGTCCAGTTTTCATAGATCTGGAACTCAGTAGCAACATTATACTTATACAGGAGAATGTATTTTTTTTGTTTTCATGAGCAAGCGCTAATAAACACTGAATAGTAGTGAAATCAGGTGCCTGAAGCATCATTCTGAAAAAAAAGAAAAAGCCAGTACTTCTAAAACCCTTGGAAGGAAAAACAACAAGCAACAGAAGTAGAACTGATGGGACAAGTCTGAGACAGAAGTGCAGAAAGGAGAGATGAACACCAGCAGGAGGTGCAGATATCGACACAGTATTTCACTTTGCATGGAGACTGCGTTGAGTGTCAGAAGTAAAACGTGATTTCTTCCCAAGATATTTGTTCTTCCCTTGGACAGTGCCTTCTTGCTTGCGATGGTAACACCAACAAGTGTTTGCAGCTTCGTGCTGGGAGCCCCTTTCCAGCAGGATCCTGCAGCCCATCCCGCAGCAGTGGATGTAGTAGAGCTAGTGAGGGCTAGGTGGCATACTGGATACGTTGGAGAGTCACCTCCAAGGACTTCCTTCCACATCCAGCAAGGGTTCGGCTGAATGAAATTATCTCTTTGCAAGCAGCTTTCTGTGTCGTTAAAAAAACAAAGCAACCGATGCTTCCAGTGAAGACAGCATCAATGTTTTGCTTTCTAACATGCCTCATGGGGGTATCAATTTTAAACCGCATGTAGAAATGGAGTCTCCCCCCACCAGATCAGCGCCTGGGTGTTCCGCGGGGCTGTGTTGGCTCTGTTTCACATTATCAGGGCTCAGTTGCCAAGATTTTCAGTGGTGACGGGTGACTGGGGTGCCTCCACCTCCCAGTGGCCCACACGGGTCAGCTTGAGGTGCAAAATGAGGGGATTCAGTAAGTGAGGGACATCAGATCCCGGGCATCAGGAGGCCCTTCCTCACAGACTTTCCCAAGGACTGAAGCATAAAGGCTATATTGGATGTTTAAATGATAGAGGCAGAAGTAGCTCAGGGGACAAATTCCTCTTGCCTGAGCACAGACGAAATTAATTTCTTCTGCTAATGGGGAAAAGACAGATGTTTCATCATGAGCAGACAACAGAGGTTCCCCTTTGCACCTTCCTGGCCGCAGCGGAGAGCAGAGGTCATTGTGTTGCTGGTGGCTCTCAAGGACCCGAGTGTGGAGTGAGCAGTTCAGTGTCCCTCCCAGCGCAGTGCATGGCCCAGCAACAAGTAGAGCTGTGAGTCTCCTGCCCCACTGGCCATGCATGCCATGGCCGTGGGGCCAGGTGTATTCCTACTTCCCTGGGGCATTGGAAAAATGCAGTCTGGCTCTGGGGAGAGATGCTCGATGACTGGGCGTGAGTTGCAAAAGAAGCTTCAATTTCCCTTATCTTGCAATAGGACTGGCGAGGCTTTTGTGTCTAGGAGGGGACAGGGTGGACTTAAAGGGCTGTCTTTGTAAGTGGCTGGAGATCTTGCCAAGGTGCTCTGCAAGCTGGAAATATCCATGTGATTCACTCGCTTTCCACCTCCACCTTCCCCCGCTTCATGCTGCCCACATTGTTTTTTTGTTATTAATTGTTTTAGATTCAGACAATGCCTCTCCTTTGGCCTCAGGCAGACACGCTGGCTGAATCACTAAAACACTTTAACACACATCTGCTGAGGCAGCAAAACTCAGTATCTCCTTCTTTCTTTTTCTGCCTCTCCAGTATCACAGTCAAAAGGTGACTGAGACACAGAGTAGATCTGAAATTGGCTGAAAAGGGAAAGTGCTCCCAGCTGAAGTGCAGAAAACACCTGCATCTAATAAAAACAAATGAGAAACATCATCAATAACCAGGAGAAAAAGTAGTGTAAATAAAGAAAGAGTATAAATTCAGATGGTCTCTGGGAAACTTGAACAGATGCCCTAGCCTGCTGTCTTCTGGAGATATTGGCTAATTATTTACCTTGTAGTGCAATAAAATACAGGGGGTTGTCATGTCTCTCTAGCATAAACTCAGGTGCTCTAGAAACCTTGCTGTGCGCGTGGGTGCCTTGGTGATGGGCGGCAGAAATGCAATTGTTGCTGTGGCAGGAGAGGGGCATCTCCTAGAAGAAGGAGTTGTCCTAAGAAGGATACTCCTTTCTGCCTGTGTAAGGTTTTACATGTTCTGATTACCTGGATAATGATTCAAGGCAGAAAATATGTTTGGAGTTGACTGAGAATCTTGAAGTCCCTTACAGGGTGTGTTGGGTGGAGGTGGGATGTCCTTTGCCTCTGTGGTCATGTACCTGCTGCTGGCCCCATGAACAGCAGTGATGAGTACTTTACCTCAAGGAGTTGACTCCTGACTGTGACCTCCCTCCAAGCCTGCTCTGTGCACGTTCATTCCTGAACCTTTGCATAGCGCCTGAGGAGCTGGCACGAAAATACCCTCTTGGAGCCCTGCTGATTTCATTTTTTCTTTTTTCATCTTTCAACCACTCTGGATTCCTTTCTGCTCTGTGCATGAGCCAAGATGGATATAGGCTTTTCATCTCTTTTTGTGATGCCATGTGCCTGAAAATATTCTTGTATGAATCGATGTTACCACCAGGAACGCGCCAAAACCCCTGTCCGAAGGGCAGGGAGGTATAGTTGTCATGGAGAGTCTCATGGGTGGGTGTCTGGCTGCACCATTGACAGGAGTGGGTACAGATGGTTTGGAAGCTTTCTAGGGATGAGGAAACATAATCCCTACAGCCTGATTCTGAAGAGCTCTCAGAAGCCAGCCTGTCTCTTCTGCTGAGGTGCTGCGGAAGTTCACATGGACATCCAAACTACTCTGGGATCTGTGTATAGCAAGTTCTGGCTGTTACCATTTATAGTCCTTTTAAATAGAGAGAACTCTCCTGCCTGTGACTATCACACCTTGATATCTTGCAAAGCTTTCTGCTGGTGGGATGCCTGTGTGCAGCTGCCTTCATTAAATACTCACAGTGAGCAGTTGCATTGTTCAAAGGACAATTAAGGTCCTCACTAAATTAATCCAGGCTGCAG
Organism: Oxylabes madagascariensis; assembly: GCA_013400675.1. Classification (NCBI taxonomy): domain Eukaryota; kingdom Metazoa; phylum Chordata; class Aves; order Passeriformes; family Timaliidae; genus Oxylabes; species Oxylabes madagascariensis. The sequence continues at coordinate 5,916 of VYZR01013938.1, forward strand.
CTTAGAGCCTCAGCTTCCCTGATGCGAAAGAAAAATATCCTGTCTCTGTCCCATCCCAGACACATGCATGGAACCTCATCCCTGAAGATCTGCAGAGTGCTGTAAGATCAGAAATGTGTGAAGCGTTTTGGGGTTCTGCTGAGACTCCGGGGACAGCAGGTTCTATGATGGTGGTGCTGGCTCATGCAAGACTGGATGGAGATGCATCCAAACCAGAGGGGCCCTCAAACCCTGCTTGGATACATCCTCCTCTCAGCCACCAGTAACTGGCCTGGATGTGGGCTCATGATTATATCCCTGAAGTAATTCCCTGGACTTCTCCTTACCCCCACTCATAGTTATTTTCTAATGGCTGTCCTACCACTTGTTTTCTTTCTGGCTCTCTTTTTCTTCCGAGTAATGAAAACACATCAATGGCCTTTCTCCAAGAACAGTTATTAAAGCCATCACCCCTGCCTATCCCCCCTCCCCTCGTTTAAAGCCTATCAAGCTCCATTGGATTTGTGGCCAGAGTTTGCATCGAATTACTATTTTAGGGTTGCCAAAATAAGCACAACCAGAAAGTTTGGAAGGGAAGGGGGGAGGGAGAAAGAAGAATAGGGAGAGAAAGTTATAATCTTCCCAGATCACTATTAATTACATTTATAATAATTATACTTTTCCAGACGGTTACACTGCTGACAAGTAGGAGGATCAGCTCTTGCAGGGCAACCTGTGTGTGTATTTTGGCCTTTGCTTTTCCTCTACAACAAGTCCTTTGTGACTTGCAGCTGTTGCTGGGACACCTCCGTCCCCAGTATGATGGAGAGGACAATGTGCATTTGCAGGCAGGGTGGATGGCTTCACTCCATTGATGACAGAGCTTGCTACCACAAACAGGTCCCAGCTTGGCTTGCCAATTTGCCACCTCCTCTGTGGCTGAATTTCAGTGCCTAGTTTTGTTAACCCAGTCCCCTGACAGTCCGGAGCATAGCAGAGGTGGGGTGCAGAATGCAGTATTGGGGGTAATTGTCTAAAGCTGTTGCTCAAGGCAAAGAAGTATTAAGGGGTGCTCTCTTGTGGCTCTGGACTGAGCTGTGCCTCCTTCTGATCTCCTGGGACCATGCTCTTGCATGGGTGGATCTAGTGGATGAGCAGAGCAATTTGGAGTAGCTATCACAAGTCAGACTGTTCCTCATGTGTCAGAGGATATTTATTTATTTAAAGGGGTGTAGCAATTAAGAAAGAGAACAGATATGTCAAAAGGCATTTGGCTTTTCTCCAACCAGCTCCTTCTTCTGGTGTGTCTTTCTGAGGCCACTGTCCTCCCCAGTCTCCTGCAGCCCTGAAATCCCTGACAAGCGTCTCCCTTGCACTGCAGCCGAAGTTGTTCTTTCCTCTCATTGCCTTTGCTTAACATCTCCTGCTTGACACCCCCTCTCCTATTCTAAGTCAGAGGGGTGACGACCCAAATAGTCATCAGAAGCAAACCCTCAAAGGCATTAAAATAACACATTTTGTCATTGACCCAGTTATCTCCATTTTCAGAGCTGTCTTACTTCAGACACATCGAAACTTTGGATCCCACGTATTCTCACCTGTAATGTGATATATTTTATCTTTTCTACCAAATGCCCTCCCTAAAACTGTGTATTACACAGGCCCCTCAGTGAAGAACAGAAACACCCTCTTACTAGTGAGGAAACATTTTTATACAACATACACTTTGTCTCCAGCCTGTGAATCTTGATCCTCAAGGGTAAACTAAAATAATATCAACTCTTGAACTAGAATTCATAACTCTCCTGCCTGTGTCAAATCACAGCCTCAACTAGAGATATTAATTTTATGGCATATTACAGCTTCTCCTGCAATTTACCTGTCCCCCAGGATTCTAAAGGCAATAATTATCTGTCTGTCCATCCAGGACCAACAGCTTTTTTACCTCCCCTCTTCCATCTTCCTCCTCTGCTTTCCAGTTGCTGGCTCCCTTAAGGTAGACAGGCATGGCCATCATGGCAAAGAGACACAGGTGGTGTTTGTGAGCCAGGGACAGATCTCCCTGGCACTCCTGACAGATGGCTTGCAGCAGTGGTCCTCTTATTCTCTCGCTTGTGCAGTAATTGCAAAAGTACACAGAGCAAGAGCTGAAGGGCCTCACTGCCAGTCTGCCACCCTAACTCCCTTACCTCCTTGGTCAGGGAAGGGATTTTCACCCTTTGAACAGCACATCATTTCACCTTGTTTTCCCTAGGAAGCATCCTGACTCCCTTTTCTGCTCTGCTTGCTGCCTGGCAGAGCAGAACATTGCTTGTGGATGTCCCAGCAAGAGTCCTTGCCACCATCTGATGAACAGTCATGGGACACACGGGTCCATAGGGTTGAGACTGGCCCTAAGGATTGTTTCACTCAATGTCAAAGGAAATAATAAGTGGTATTAAACTAGATGCATAAAAAGTAGTATTAAAGCACATGCCTAAAAAAGGCAGTTGAAGTAAGAGCAGATGCAACAATCCAGGAAGGAGTTGAGGGAAAACAGAGTCTGTGCCCAGTACAGAAATAGTGAGGCCTTCAATGTACAAGTGTCTCTTGGGCTCCCAGACTCAGAGCACACATCAAAAGCTTGAACTTGGTCCAAACCATCTTTTCTATTCTTTTCTGCCTGCCCTCCTCCCTTTTTCTTTTCTTTAGGAGGGAATCTCTTGTAAACCAAGTTTCACAACCTGGGGCACGTGGCTTTCTCTGCAGTCTTCCTATTTTTCTTTCACAGCCGTGCTGTGGTAGGCTAAGAGAGAGGGAGAGGGAAAGTCAGAACCACTTATTCCTTGCATTGGTCCTAACCCCTCAGAAGAGTCACTGGGAGGTTGAGTGAAGCACGTGGGTCTCACAGCTGGAGCCAGCATCCTCGTGGATCTTTGCTGGGAAACAGCATAGGAGCATATGACTCTTGTGCTTTTGCAGCCTGGGGAAATGCGGTGACTCAACACACTCATGCCAGTGGGTGACATCTTTGTGTTGGGATGCATGTGTTGGCATCAGGAATTAATTCAGTATTCCCCCGCGTATCAGGCTGACAGGAACTCGCTCAGACTGAAGGCATGCTCTGGCACACGTGACGTTGTGTCTTTGAGGGCACTTCTTGCAGTGGTCCCGGGAAAATGCCGGCCAACTGTGTGCTGTTTGGCAAGAGGATGGTAACGGCAACAGGGCAAGAAAGCACAGCCCTTCTACAAAAGAAAATTCCAGGAGAGCTGCTCCACAGCTGTGGGCTGCACATTCCACTGGGATCCATGGATCTTTGGTCACCATATCTCTGTCTGAAACAAGTCTGGTACAAATGATGCCTTAAAGTATTTGGCTTCCTCTAGGGCAGTTAATTTTCACATTTCAGATGGGAGCCTGAGATTGAATCAGTGAGTGCAAAATGGGCAACAGATGATTGAGGGCTCAAGTGAAATGTAGACCAGCTTGACAGGGTAGGCTCAGCAGACAATGCCATGAAGAGCAGGCAATTTTTAATAGTTTAGAAGAGGAGCAGGGATCTCCCTCTCCTGTTGCATAAAGAAGCTGGAGAGCTCTTTCTTGGTCACATTTGGAAGGACCACAATTAACAATTATTCTGGCAATGATGCCGTCTCTGCCAGCATTCATATACCAGAGTGATGGATTATTCCTCAGCACAAGAAATTTATCTGTGAACAAAAGTCTCTGCGTAAGTTTCGGCCAAAGGAAAAATATCATTCCTCCCACGTGCCTTCATTTTTATGGCCCATTTGCACTCTTTTTCCGGAGTTTTCAGCAGCCTCTTCAATCTTCCTGCAGAAATCCCTGAGGACAGTCTGATCCAACATAAACTTTACTGCAGCAGCTTTCCCAGGTGACTGGCTCCTGTAGCTATTCTCTGTGCTGTAGCTCTGCCTGAAGTCACTACTTGTTGCCAGATCCTTGATGCTTTTCTGAGGTCTCCAAGTCTGTGAATAGCCCATTGCCTGATTTCCCATCTCTTCCTTGATGTCCTTCTTGTCTGCCTCTTAAAATCTCTTCTTTCCAAAGCATGGCCAGAGTTTTCAGACCTTACATGTCACACTCTCTGCTGAAACCTTCCAAAATCCGAACATATTTGAAGTGTAATGCTGCAAGATTTTGGAGGACATCACAATTAGAGTCATATAAGACCTTCACCTCATCCTCAACTTTACTGGCCCTCATGGAATCATAGTACTGTAAAATGGTTGGGGTCGAAAGAGGTGTTAAAGGTTTCCTTGTTCCAATCCCCTGCCATGGGCAGGGATACCTCCACTAGACCAGGTTGCTCAGAGCCCTGTCCTGGCCTTGAACACTTCCAGGGATGAGGTGGCCACCACTTTTCTGGGCAACCTGTTCCAGTGTCTTACCACGCTCATTGTGAAGAAATGAAAACAACTCTTCCAAATGCATGTAATAGCCTATCTTTGCAGACTCCATCCCATTTTTCCTTATACGTTTAAAAGTTGGTTCTTGAAAGCAGTTGGGGAGCTATTTCGTGATTAAACTTAGGTGTGGAAGATCTGAGATGTTCCCAAATCTGAGAGAGTTTTGGTGAATGTTGAGAAATCCTTTCCAGGGTCAGTTATCGAGTGGTGACTGCTTCAGTGTTCCTCCAAAGCAGCCTGGCTTTTGTGCCTTGGGGTGCACTGCTTTTCCAGCAGGCTTGTGAGCCCTTTGGCTGATGGCTGCTCAGCTTCCTGGGCTGAGGCAGAGGGTGGCTGAAGTCACCCTGGTACAGCTGCAGCCTGCACGGGATGTCTTAGGCTCAGTCATGCCTGCATCTGTTCCAGCTGGTGAGTGAGCCAGAAGGGCCATGTCTGGCTGAAGAGGTTGCTGGAGAGTGGCCTTAGATAAAGTTTGGACTTGGGAATTCTGTTCCTGGAGCTGTCTGGCTACAGTTTTAACCAAGCATGATGTGTGGCTGCTGAGTTACAATCATTAGTCTTTTTCCTCTCTGCCATAACCAGTTTCCATAAGCCCTGAAAGGTAAGATGTACAAAAAACTCAACAAAATATACCACCCAAAAAAAGCAAACCAAAAAAACCTTTCTGTTGAGGGAAAAGATCAGTTAAGTGACTACATTTCCTGTACATCAAATGGCTGAGGACATACAGGTTTTCCAGTTTCCAGGGCACCGTAAAATCAAACACAATAGGAAGGGGGAATGAGATTAATGGGAAAAGCGTCATGGTCTGCTCTCAGCCAGAGCAGTCTCACTGAAAGTGATGGGACTGTGCCAGTCAAGGCATGAGCAGGATTTGGCCTTGCATCTGTTAAATGAGGACATTACCAGAGTACCAGATTACACAGCCTAGTTCTCTGAAACCAATTCTGCTAAAGTAGAAAAGATTTGTTAGAAGGCTGCAAGGTCAGGAAAGCAAGATTATTGGTTTAGCAGCCTTCTGCTGTGCTGGGGACCCCAGGCGATGGCAAGCACAGCTCTGCCCAGTGCTTCACATCTTTTGCTTTGTCATTTAAAGACTTCTAAAAAGGACAACGAGACATTCTCCTTTCTTTCTCTTCAATATTTGCACAGTTGGAGTAATTCTTACTCTGTGCTTTTTTTTTTTCTCTCCTCAGAAAATAAGTGCTTCAATGCCCTTATTTTCTAAATAAACCGAACATGCCCACACAAGTGCACCCACGAATATGAGCAGCCCAGAGCGCATGACCACAACAACGAACCATTTTGTAGCACAGTCTTCATGAATATCCTGTTCAGACCAGCCGAGCCCCCTGTTCATAAACAGCTCTATAGTTCCTATTAACCAGCAGCCCTCCAGTAATGATCCGTTCTGTTCAGCCCTGTACCCTTTGGTGACCTCCCAATAAAAGACCCTACTATTGCTGCGCAGCTTGGCCACAATTAATCAGCGTAGCTCTGGGCTTGCAAATTACTTTCACCCTTGCCAGCCATTACTTTCGAGTGACCCTACAATAACAAATCGAGATCCACTGCTGGCAAAATAGTCAAGGTTGGCTTTTTTTTTTTTTTNCCCAGCCCTCTTTAGCTTCCTTGTGCAAGTGCAGTGACAAACCTCTGGTGGCCCAAACCATGGCCCCCCACACCCACCCACCCTGCTCTTTCTGTGATGGTTTGCTGGTGGCCAATCCTGTGGATGAGTCACTTTTTCCTACAGTGGGTAGTTAATTTCCAGCTCTCTTCTTTATCTGGTTGCCAGTTTTCAGGAAAACTGTAGAAATGTTGCATCTTGGAGCACCCTGCAGTGCTGTCAGATTGGGTTGAAATGGGCCAGTGGGTTGAAAAGCTACTGTAAAGTCATGGGGATATGGAAATGCC
>VYZR01013946.1:0-13306 GCA_013400675.1 Oxylabes madagascariensis
TGAGCAGCAGGAGCAGGGCTTGGGATGGGGAGGGATGAGAAGAGCTGGCACCTCTCCCCGGGTGATGTCTTGTCCCCAGCAGGGCTGTCACAAGGGTGCATGTGACCCTGGCTGGGTTTTGCATCATTCAAACCCTGCACAATGGCTGAGGTGATGCCTCCCTCACCCAGGAAACAATTCCATGGGTGGAAGTGTCCTGTTGAGTGTGATACAGGGGAATGGGTTTGGCACAAAGCTTGGGGGTTGTCTGGAGACCTTTTCCTTTTAGAAAAAAATACCTGCACATATTCCCTGTGTCAGCACTGTCACACATTCTCCGTGGGGTCACAGAGTGTGTTGCCTAATAAAACCAGACCTTTCCATAAAACTGCACTCGCCCTTCTGCTCTGGCAGAGGATGCATCAAAGGGCAGATCGTTTAAATATTTCACTAGTTACAGTGTGGGTCATCAGAACTGGATATATGTAATTTCAAAGGCTTTTCTACTCCTGCTCCTCACATCATTCCAGGTCACACTTCCCTACAGGTGCTCACTGTTGACTCAAGGACACTTCCAGGCAGCAGAATATCAATGGAGCAGGGATGGACAGGCCAGCTCATCCTACACATTTTAAATTGCTTAAAAAGACACAGAAGCCTTTTCGCAAAGACAGTCTGTGGCAGGGACTGAAGTCAGTGCTCAGCATGTGGCTTAGACAAACAGAGTGGTCATTAGTGACTGTTCTCATTGTCACACCGGTACAAACTGTTAAATCAGCACAAGAGTCATTAAAAGCAAGCCTCAGTGGAGAGAGAGGTTTTTGTAAATGCCAGATGACTTGGCAAAAAGTGAAGAAGACCCTCAATATCCTGCACTGCTCTGCTTGTAAATTCAGAACAAAAACTCCCACGAATCTGCTGGCGACAGGATTAGGCACTAATTATTTTGTTATGCTGAAAGCTGTTAAAACCCAACCCAGACTTCCTTCACCCCGTAACCAAGATAAACTCACTGGTCATTCCATGGGTCCCTCTTCCAGAAGAATGTCACTACTTCCAAAGCTCTCCCCCTGACTTCATTCCTAGGTTGGGAGGGTGGTATCATCCTTGCACTGATTGATGGCTTTGGCACAAAATTTGGGGATTATCCACGGACTCTATCCCAGCCTGTCCCCAGCCCTGCTCCAGCCCCAGGGCTTTAATTGCCTGTGAGCTCACAACTGAAGAGCAGCATCCACTCTGCTGCATGGGTGTCCCTCCCTTAGAGTTCCTCCTACCAGGTGCTTTTAATTTATTTGTATTTCCAGCAGCAATAATTGAGTTATCAATTTTGTGCTCTTTTGGGCCAGAAGAAGAGATCAGAGAGCTATTTTATACACCTAATTATGGATTATTTCCCATAGCTATAAAACCACAGAGAGACAGATCCAGAAAATATGTCATGAGGTGATCTGTGTCCTCTTCATCTCTACTGGCTTCTCCCTATTGCTTCCTTAAACTCCAGGCTGAATGCCCTCCAGACAAAACAGTTGTCAAAGGCAAGGGATACCTATTTCCCCACAGGACAAAATCTCTTCCCACCCCAGCAGAGAGCTGCTTAAAATTAAATTCAGCTTTTACTGAAATGATCTGTTTAAACCTTTAGCACCTCGTTGAGTCAGGCTGAGATTTATCCCATTTCTGTGCAATTTGGCTATAATCTGACTCATAATGGTGACCCAGGGTCCTGCTGAGGAGTTAAGAATTTGATTTTCTTTCCCACTAATGGTTTTTTAGGGGGGTTGGACGGGATGATCCTTAAGGTCCTGTCCAACCCAACCCATTCTGTGACTTCCATGAACTGGATGTGGCCCTTCATTCCCCCCTTAGCTCCCAGGTTTTTTTTGCTGCAGAGCCTCCCTCCATCCCAGGCAGGTCTGAGCTGCCTGGAGCACGCTGCAGTGCAGAGCCAGTGCTGAAGTCCAGCAGATCCTATTTTTATATTTACAGAAAGAGACGGGAATCATCTGTGTGTCGGGATTGGGTTTCTGGTGGTGACATGAAGAGGCCATCCAAGATGTATGACCCAGCAAATGTACTGTAATGCACACATCACATTTGTTCCCCGAGTAAGTAGATATTGTCTAGGGTATATTACAGCTGTGCTTTGGTGTTTAATTTAATGTGAGTGAACTGCCTTAATTTCACTAAATTGTAGTAATAAACATAATGCTAACAGTGATATTGCTAATAATTTATTTTGCAAGTGATTAATCAACAATGAACTATTTTAATTACCTGTTCGGAAATGCCAAATTCAAAATTAATTATGTGTCATTATATGAGTTCACATGTATAAATATATACACTTATATATGAATTCCAAGGCTAATTAAAATGAATAAACCATCCGATTTGGTGAATTCATAGAGCTGAGGGAGGATGTGCTCTCCCCTGCCTTTTTGCATTTCATCCTCAGCACAAAGAGAATCTCATTCCAGTGCTTTATGCAAGTCATTTGTGGTCCTAAAAAAGATATTACCTGGAGAAAGTAGGAAATTCCCTGGATCCCACACTGCAAAGAGCAGTGTTGAGGCCAGGGGTGTGGGAAGAGGGAGCAGGGGAGGGGAGTGGGGGCTGCTGCATTTCTGTCTGTGGGAAATGCAGAGTGTGAGTCTTTGGGTGAGTCTTTGTGAGTCTTTGGGTCTGTGCCAGACCTTAGAACTCCCTGGAAATAAACCCCAGTGGGAGCTGGAATGGGGGAGAAGGAGGTGATTCCCTGCCCTCAGTTGTTACCAACGATTTTGGAGGGAGGTCGGGGGTTCAGTTAGCAGATTTGGGGCACAACCAAAGAGTTTTCCTTTTCACCTGATGGGGGGCTGCATCTAAAGATGCTGCAAGGCACAAAGCTGGCAGCATGGGGTATTTAGCAGTGGGAGCACCCTCAGGGGCCCCAAAATGAGGCTGGGCAGAAAGGGAAGACCATCCCTTTGCAGTAAGACGAGCCCAGAGCTCATGGCCAAGTGGCCCCCAGTCATCCAGCACTGGCCCAGCAGCAGCAGTGGTCCCCAGGGGGTTGGTGGCCCCTGTGGCACAGAGGGGCAGGGGAGGGAATCTCTAATTTAGGGGTGGGAAGCGAGACAGTTCTAACGGTTTGTAGCACAGGCTTGAAAATCAGAATGATTAACGAGAGCAATGCCATGGAGGAACCGGAATCTAAGTAATGAGACCTTTATTTGATACATAATACCACTGGGACCTTCTATAAAGAGAATACCAGGAGTAGGGCTAAGTTTTGCAGGCTTGGGAGTGCACGAGGAAGGAGGAGAGTATTGCTGACTCTGCAGTCAAACGCTGGGGCTGTGCACAACGGGGCTGCAGTGCTGTTCTGCGTGAGCCTGGGACGTGTTAATTCAGCCATATATTTTCAGATGCTGGGAAGATAGCCTGATTTAGTGTGCTGCGTGGATCTATGCAGAGTTGTGGGTTTAAAATGCAGTGTCCAGAGCCTGATTTCATCGCCTCATGGTTGAACTCAAGCCGGGAGATGAAGAAGCCATTAGACACATATCAAGAACTTCCAGCCAAAAAAATTACTTATGGTCTCAGTTGAAGGAGAAGAAGTTGTAGAGAGTTTAGGTATGGGTGTCAGAAACACAGCAGTTAACAGCGGAGATGTATGAGAGATTGGGTGGTGATAACTTAGATAAATTGGTGTCTCATCCATATTAAGGAGACAGCTCATCCTCAGTTGCTGCCGGATGACACGAACAGCAGAGCGTATATGGATACTAAAATACATTGGTCTTAAAGTTAAATCCCCAAGAACCATCAGAAATAAGTCTCAGAGGCCAAAGTGAGATTTGATGCGCGCTGCAAAAATATGCAGTCTGTCAGAGCATGCTGCTCTCTCCATATAACTTCCACCATTTGTGGGACAATTATAGGGAAAACAATACTGTGATCTGTAAAGCAGCTCCTGGAGTGGTTTTATTCACTAACTCAATGCTATGCATAATCATTGCCAGCAACATCACCAGAGGTGTGTGCATAATAGAGAGACATCAAGTCAATGAGTCAAAACATCAGAAAATAAAATTCAGATGAACCTCACATTCAAAAATTGTATTATCTGTCATTTAACACTGTCTGAAGACCTCCTTATTGAAATAATACATCTAAACTAAAGCTACCCTAGGCAGTAATACCATGTTGCACTGCTGTGTTCAGGAGCTACCAGGAGCTGGGGTTTTCTGCACCTTGAGCTGGCTGCCAAAGAAGGGGAGCTGGGGTTATAAGACCTGTGGGAATCTTCAAGCTGAAGCATCCAAATGACTCGTAGAGGGGAAACAGAGGGCACTGGGAGGGTCTGTTCCTCTCCTGTACCCATGTAAAAGCCTGCTAAAGTGAGGAGTGGCCCCCCAGTGTCACCCATTTCCTTTGCTGTGTAGATTTGTACAATAATTTTCCTTGCAACAGCCAAATTTGCCTCTAAAAGAGAGCTCGTATCCAAATGCAAACTTCATTTGCCCTGGCTGACATTACTCTTCACTGGATTAGATCCTTCATGCCTCCCGTTCCAAAACACCCGTTGAGATAAGAAGTTACCCTTTTTGAAAATGCAGCCTTGGAAGACCTTTAACTCCCCTAACTAAATTCTTATCGTGCTATTTTCCCAAAGCACCATGTACAGCATTGTCTCTGCACTGCAGCTTGAAAGGAACAATTCCCTGCAGATGCAGGCGCCTGCAGCCAGGAAAATCTGCTCTGGGATGCTTTGGCAGGGATATCACAGCATGGGCCATAAGGCAGGAATATATACATGGATATATAAAATGTATATGGCCGTGCATAAGCTGCACACAGGCAGGTGCTGGCGGGAAGCACCGGTGCTGGATAATGAGTCCGAGCTGCTCCAGGGTGTGAGAATGAGCAATGAGCATCTCTGCTGGAAGCAAAATCGGGAACTTGGGTGAGCTTTGCTACTTAGACAACAAATCACCGGGTGTGCTCGAGGGTTCATTTTTCATTGGGAAACACCAGTGAAACAAGTACTTTGCTGCTTATCTCTTTATTGCTTATCAGTGCTTCTTTGCCCTTCATTTCTTGGAAAAGGCATGGTGCTTAAATGGGTTGAAGGGTGGATGCTGTGAAAGCACTAAGCCACCTCTTTAATCCCAGAGGCTTCATCAAGGGTTCATTTTGCTCTCTGGGAAAATCTCTGTCTTCCCAGATCCCTCGCCTCCCACTCCCCTCCATCCATCTAGGTTGCTTCGTCTGTATCTGAAGTCATGCTTGCCATCCTTTGAAGAGGTAGTCTCCTTTAAAAAAATCAATAGTTAACATTGTCTTTAAATAGTCTGACATTTACCTTTACTGCAGTTTTCATTTCTTTCTGGGATTGCTCAGACATTTGTATTACCCGTGTACGTTCCTTATTTCTCTGCCTGTAGCCATGGACCAGGAGCTCTGCAGGAATGACAATCCTGATGGGGTAGCTCCCAGCCACAAATAAGGGGACTTTTGCAAGATAATTGAGAGGACTGGAGCTTGCTAATAGAAGCCTCTTTAATTTATGGAAGACATCAACTGAGGATAATTACAAGCAAAAGGGTATCGTAAATCCCTGAAGAAAATACATGCTGAATGCAGTTTTCCCAACAAGCAAATTTGAATGCTAGCCCAAAGGTCAAAATTAAAGACTGTGAGCTTTAACCTCCTGAGCCATCCACCTTTCCTTTGGCTCTTGTCAGGAACTTGTCTGGGGGTTCATTTAGAAAGCTGCCTGTTCAGAGCAGGGCCATTTGCAATCTGGGAAAGTTAAGCAAATTAGCAGAATTATTAGGTAAGAGGCAATTCTCCACAGCCTGCAAAGCAACCGCTTGTTAAATTAGCTCACACAGGAGAATTGCACTGATCGAATGATGGTTGCAGTGTTTGCAGAGGGAAGACTGTGCAGGCATTTCCTTTGAAATAACGCTGCTGTACTCCAGCTAAAGAATAAAAAAGGAGAGTTTGCGCACATTCCCTTGGCAGGCTCCCTGCACAAATATACCGGAAGATGCCTTTGTCTTTTAAACACATCTCTTCTACCCAGTTCCTTCTGCAACGATAATAATAATAAAGAAACTAATAAAGAAGAAAAACCCAACCCCCTCAAACTATCTAGTTCTAAAAATAGGGAGGGTTGCAGGGGAACTGATGCCACCAGACCCCTGGAAGCAGGTGGCTCAATGCTCCCAGTCCCTTCTGGGACTTGCAAGGACACCTGGGGTTTTGCAGCCTTGCAGTCCTGGGAAGACTGTAGGAATGTGGCTTTCAGCAGCAGAAACAGAGTCCCCCAAGGAGACAAGGAGAGGGTGGCTCACCCATGGTTTCTGGTCTCAGTTTTTATATACTCTTTGGTTATTGATTTAGTATTTTTATACCTTATATAGTGCACTTAGTACAGGAAAAAATGGATTCACCAAGTAAATGTGCTTTATTAGCAGGTCTCTGATGGAAAATTATGTCAGTTTTCCATTTAAAAGATGCATCAGATTAATTCACTCATGAATCAATCTGTCTATGCTTGAAAATCTGCTCACACCCCACATTAAATTGTCCGGTGTGACACTGCAGGCTGGAGATCACAGTGGAAGTTTTTAAATGATGAAAAGGTATTACTGTTAAGTTTTTAGCACTTCCAAGGCAGCTGGGAATAAAATGCTCATCCCCAAAATGAAGTGAGGATGTTACACCAGGCTGAGCTCCAGCTTCCCTCACAGGAGATGAAGCTACATCAGTTAAAGTCATTTGGTGTTTCTTTCTTTTTCTTTCTTTCTTTCTTTCTTTCTTTCTTTCTTTCTTTCTTTCTTTCTTTCTTTCTTTCTTTCTTTCTTTCTTTCTTTCTTTCTTTCTTTCTTTCTTTCTTTCTTTTTCTGCTTCTTTCTATGAGCGACGGATGTCCCAGCTCAAAGGGTTGTTCCAGGTTTTGTCCTTGACAGGCTTTTTTTGGCTCACAGTGACATGATCCTCACCATGGAAAGATGGATTATACCTGTGCTTTCCAGGTGATCCACTAAAGGGGGATAGAAATTAATTCCTTTCCCTGTGCTGAGCAGAGGCTGCAGGATCATTCATTATTTGTTCCTGAGTAAGTGCTGCACGGGGCCACCTCTTACTCCTGGCAGGATATCAACTCATGGCTGGACAATGGAATATTTGGGAAACAGTTTCAAATTTCTTCCTCTCTCACTCTTTCCCCACTCCTGTCCCTCACGCAGGAGAAAGCAGAAATCATCTGCCAGGCATTGCACAAAATGATTTCTAGGATGGGAGGGCAGAAAGAGCCGGAGGCAGATTTTATCAGAGATGCTAGGAGATGGTGAAGTAACTATCCCAAATGGAATTGGAAAAGAAGCCCTTGGTGCTGAGTTTCTTCAAGAGAAAGACTGGCCATGCTCTGCCCCATCACTCCGTTACTCAGCTCCTTGTAGCCCCCCTGAAGCAGATGCTGCTTCTCCTCAGCCCCAGCTCTGTGGTGCAATCCCACCTTTCAGCCCCGGGGCTACATGAGGCATCTCAGTGTTTCTTTTTGGTGTTGTAGAATAAAAGACAAGTGCTTAGAGCCAGCTGAGATCCCTGGGTGCACATCGGTGCCACAAGCATAAGGCAAGAGCAGTTGAACATTAAAGTAGGGAGTCTCTCCTGGAATCATTCAGGTTGGAAGAGACCCCGAAGATCATCAAGTCCAACCATTAAATCCATATCCAATATAAGCAGGTTGATTGCCTAATGTAATTTACACAGAGCAGCGACCAGCTATTTTCTGTCATCCCTCTTCTTGCTGAACACCCCAAAATGAGGGATTTTACTCCTTGTGAGGAAAAGGAGGACGTACCCACACCCCAGGCTGGGTGCTACTACAGCTCAGCGCTGCTGCAGGAGCTGAGGTAATGCATGAAGCCACCAGGCTGCTGCGCCCGGCCACGCGCCTGCTGTCTGGCCACGTCAGACACAAAGGGAAGGACGTCTGCTCCAACCTCAGCCAAAAAAGGGCACGTGGACGTGGTTCATCTCCTGGCTGCAAGCAGCTCAGGCTGTGTGGGCACTCGCCGTCGTGCAGCTCAGCGGGAAGGGCGGCGGAGGAGCAGCCCGGGCGCAGGAGCTGAGGGATCCTTCCTCTGCTCCTGCTTGGGTGTGCAGGACATCCCATCATCCAACCCTTTCCTCTTTGGAAAGCATGTGCAGCACATCCCGCTGTTTGTGTTTAATCCAAACCAATGTCCTACGGCTATGATACGCGTGATTATGGCAGTCATTTTTAATTAGGGGTTGTGTCAATGTATTGACATTTTTATCGCTTTTGGGGGAAGTGGAGGATATTTTCCTGCAGGTGAACTCCTCTCTTCGTGGTTCTCTATCCCTCCAGCTGCACTGCTTGCTTATTAAAAAATGCAATGTTATTAAGCCCATTCTCTGTGCAAGTTAATTAAACAACTTTACACAACACCAAATCCAAGGAATGCAGAATTCAAATTCCCTCCATCCTGTGGCAAGATTTATAATCTTATCCTGAGTGCAATATTTATCATTAGCAAAAGCCCTGCCAGGATCTGGGAAATGGTGTGAAAAAGAGAATGCATTTAATGTCTTGCTGGGAAGTGGAATTAGACAGGAATGGCTCAAGCCACTCATTGCCCACAGTGATAAACACCTTGCAGAAGATATTGTTCACCCAGAAAGAAAAGGGAAGGCAGATCATTACATTTATTGGTCATAGCTATTCAAGAGTCAATAAAGATCTCCTGGAAAAGACATGGTTAGTAGCAGGAATATATATTTTTTGTCTTTCTCAAAAATAACTTTGGCTCAACAGCTTTATAAAACACCAAAAGAAGATCTGATTTCTGCCTGATACATCAGGATGAATCTTCCTCCTAGATGATGTCCTCGTGTAGATGGTGCTCACATTGTACAGTTTTTAATGTCTTTAACCATCTTTAGCTTTGTATCCTGATAGCCCCTTCAGGCTATATGTCAATGCCATCTGGGAGGAAAAGAAGAGACTTCTGCTCGCTCGCCGCTGTAACGCAGATCTCTTGACTAAAATTGTGCTTCCATCACTTGACAAACTGTCAGCACAGAACAATTATCTGCCTGTTGTCTTGATTGTCCTTTCTTTTCTCCCCTCTCAGAAAAAAACAAATAAATAAAAGAAAAATGGTGATGGGAAAGGATACGCAGAAAAAAACTCCATGGACAGAATCCAGCTGCTCTGATCACACCATCTGAGACACTTGAAGATGTATCAAAGGCAGAAGTGGGTCCCTTCTTTGCCACCTCTTTTGCCTCCTCCTCTTCCTGTGCTTGGCTGGTGAATGCTCTCAGGTCTTTGGGACAGAGAATGTGCCTGTTTTTGTCTGTCTTAAGTCCTGTACAAATATGGATATTAGAGTATTAGTGTATTTAGGCTGATGTGTTCAGCGGCTCTAGATTATGAATTGCTCCTCAAAATAACGTTTGCATTCTCCGACAAAGGTCTTTATTACAGAAGAGGGTCAAGCAAAAAGGATTATTCTTGCTAATTATTCGCTGTTATTTAATATTTGCACAAAAGGTTTGCAGGACTGAGTCCTCAGGATTGCCTTGTTTGAGAAGCTAATGGGGTTTCCAGGAAACCAGCAGTGTCTGGTGAGCCATCAGAGCAGCCTCTTAGAGGATATGGGAAACAATTAGATTTGATATAGTTAAGGATGGTTGGCTAAAGGTTTCTAATGACTTAGCCAGGACCTGATCCTGGGATTTTCAAAGTCAGTGGTAAGACTTCCACTCAGAGCTGTGCTTTATGGGAAATCGACTGAAGCAGATCCAATTTTCAGACCATGGACGGGTTCAGGATCTGGGCAGCACCCGGCTGCAAAGGGCAGATATCAGCGAGCTCCTAACCCTGCTGTTGCCTCAGGAAGGATTTGAGAATGAGCAGGGCTGAAACACAATTTGCTAGGAAGAATATTTACAAAAGCCTTACGTTTGTTCCTACACATTATCAGTCCCTAGAGAGCTCCCCTGAAGTCTACCTGCTGCCTTCTTCTTGGGCCTCGTATTTCCTTGACCAGACCATAATGGCTGTATTGTTATAGAAATTCCATGCTAAGTGAACTGAATTTCTCATTCCATAAAGATATAATTAGGCAATAAAAACACAGCCAGAAATCTTCAAGCATGGGTGCCTGAAGGTGGGATCCACATTTAGGCATTTAAATGCATGGCCCAACTTTTGGGATCCCTGTGTATTCATATCTTCTCTTGCTTCCAGAGGACTGGAAGTTTTCCTGCTATTCAAGGTGGCTTTGGGGGTACTAAACTTCTTTAGGGCAAAAAAATTTCATTTACGTTCCCTGGTTTTGTTCAGGTTGCAATGCCTCCAGCTTCCCATTTGACATTTTTTAGTAACTTAATTATCATTACCAAGGAAGAATGTTAATAATGGTGTTGTTTACATTGGATGCAACCCTGGGGAACAAGAGAAAATAACCCAGATTGTGGGAGCAGGCGGGAGGAGCATGGTATTTTGGAAACCCAGGCCACAACCTGCTGGAAGCATCTGTTTCTACTCAACCTTTTCCTCTAGAGTCCCAACATCATTCACAGCCCAGACTGCCAGCAATTAGGGGACTTGTGCTGAGGGTTTCCCTCCCCTTGTGCTCTCATCCCAAGGGTGTTCAGGAATCTCAGGACTCGCAGTGACAGCGCGGAGGTGGTTTGTGTGGACAGTCATTTCTGCCTCAGCAGATGCCTTTGCTTGATGCTTCTGAGATGGGAATTAGGAATTGGGATTGAGTAGTGCACAGAAACGACCATGGATAACTACAAAGCAATCGATAATCCAGGACAGATAATGTGTCATGAGGTGACTCAGAGTTACAGAGGTGGTGGCCACTTGGCTGTTCTGCCAAGGGCAGAGCTGTGCTGTGAGGCTCCAACTGGAAAGCAAGGAGCACCCTCACTACCCACGGCTGCAAACTGGCTCCATGCTAATACAGGGATTTGTTGGAGCTGCTCCTTTTCCTCTGTTTGCAGGCAAAAACATCAACAAATGCATTTTGCATTCACTCAGTTCTTCTATCAGGCCAGGCCAAAGCCCTTTTGGGTGCATCATTGGGTGCTTAGAAAGATGCTGCAGTTGTGAAGATAAATAAATTAAAAAAAAAAAAAAAAACTGTAATTTTTTTACATGTTTCTAAGAAATCAGTTGATGGCAAGAAGGAAAATGTGCCTGATCTGACTGAAGAATATGGGGGAAAAAAACACATGTATACTTCAGTGAGATATCGACATGGATGTTTAGGCACTGTTAAAGTACAGAAAAATGAGCCAGCAGGATCGAGTAAGCACTATTTTCCTTTTAGCTGATGAAAGGCAGTCCTGCAGTAACATTGCTCCTCATGTCTTTGCCTTTTAAATACCCAGTGACATAAATATTAGATGCATGTTAAGCCTCAGATCCATCAAACGACTCCTTATCTTGAAGCACATGAATACTCTTGGTCCTAGTAAGAACACTTAAACGGTACCTGAAGGACCATGGATGTGAAATGAAGTAAACCTAATTTCTAGCGTGTGAAAAGAGACAAATCTCTGCACGCCCTCATGCCAGGGGTTAACTTAGGCCAGGTGTTGTTAAGAAGTAAAGACATGAATAATCTCCCATCAGACTTTTGCATCCAAATGGCTCATTAAAGCTGCAATATTCATAGCTCGTGAGAGTCCTATAGATTTACGATGGCTAGGAAAGGATGACGCCCAGCTTACTTTCCCACCAATCATTATTACACGGGAAAGTGAGCGATTTTCTTTAACTCCATTAGCATAACATTAGTGCTTATAAGGACCGGGCTGGGGTAGAGACTTTACAAGTCTTTTAGGTCAACAAAGTCAAACAGAGAACTCTTTTTTAGGAGCACAGCTTTTATCTCATTAACAAAAAAAAACATTGTTGGCTAGTGCAGACCGTGGATATTCGCAGTTTGGGGCAGTGAGGAAGCAGTTGGTATTCCCCACTCCTTCCCAGCTCTGGTAGCCCTGTAACAGCTCATTTCTTCCCTAGAGCTGCTGAAGGAGCATCTCGGCGCGTGGGACAAAACACAAGGAGGGAACTTCAGACCAAAACCTTTATTCTTCCTTGCAGCAGGTGAAACACTGAGGCACAGGGCTCCTGGGTGGGCATGAGCAAACACACATGAAAATGCACAGCATTTGCAGTGGGAACACACTGGGTTACAGCTGAGATCAATGCAGGAGGGTGATAGGGATTATCAATCTTGAGTGGTCTCCGTTAGGCAGAATTGACTGGCAACCACATAATGACTCAGGCTCAGCCCACCAGTTTAGAGCCCGAGTGATAGATCTGTAGGTGCCAATCATCATCATTTCCTTATCAGCAGTGTTCAAGTGGCCATTTGTCTTCTACCTGAGCTGCCCTGGTCGGGTTCAAGTGTTTCGTCCTCCAAGGTGCGTCTGAGAGATCAATGCACAGCTACAGCTGGTTGAAGGGGACCAAATCCATTGAACAGTTGATTTGGTTCCATTTTACCAGCTTTAGCAAAGCATTTGGCCTCATGGGCTGTGGCAGCAGAGAAGAGAATTCCTCGGGGTCTTTTCTTTCCCAGCTGCCTGGACCTCTTCTGAACTTGCTTCCTGATGCTGCACTGGTTCAAATGGCTTCACTTTCAGGCAGTCAGGATTTATTTAAGCTTCTTAGAGGCTACGGCTGAAGAGTGGGTCTGAATTAAAGAGGCAGGTTGAACAGCAGTGGAATAGTCTGCAGCAGAAACCATCAGCCTGAAGCGTTTTTAAACTTCATATTTGACTCTGTCTGTTTTGAGAGCCACGTTGCTATTATAGTGTGACATAAGTAAAGGCTACTGTTTTCATCCAGATGCTTTAATTATCACCTCCTGCCTCCTTTCCTTTCAGTGTTTTATGGTGTGCTGTCCTCCTCCGTGCCCTGTGTTTCAGTGTCTGAAGTGACACCTAACATGCAGCAGCAGAGGTGTTGTCTGCTACAACCAGCCCAGACCACAGCCAAGGAACTCAGGCTGCAGAACTCTTCTCCCCTCAGGGCTCTCCTTGAAAAATGGGAGGGAAAAGGCTGGAACACCTGAAATCTTTTTTTAGAGGTTAGCAAACTTTGCTTCCCTACTGTGAAGCCTCCTGTGTTTTCTCATCTGGCATAAAAATCAGCATTTTCAGGAGATTTAAGACCTGCTCAAGCAATGGTTGTTTCTGCCGTCACCAGAAACCAACAGGAAAGTGTGGAAAGGAAACAAAAGGGAGGAATGGAAGAAAAAAAATTAAAAAAAAA